>CM057171.1:18912533-18917533 GCA_029962745.1 Echinometra lucunter
TGAGTGTAGTACTACATTGATTATGTTGACCCATTTGGGTCATTGAAAGTGATCAGAGTGTAAATATAGATGTTACATGGTTTGGTAGAGTTGCTCTTTCTAGAAGTAACAGTAGGCCTTGTGGTGTTTGTGGTAGAGGTAGCGGTGGTGCTGGAGGTGGTGGAGGTGGTGGTGGTAGTGGTGGTGGTGGTAGTAGTAGTAGTAGTAATAGTAGTAGTAGTAGTAGTAGTAGTAGTAGTAGTAGTAGTAGTAGTAGTAGTAGTAGTAGTAGTAGTAGTAGTAGTAGTAGTCGTTGTCGTCGTCGTCGTCGTCGCCGTCGTAGTAGTAGTAGTATTAGTAGTAGTAGTAGTAGTAGTAGTAGTAGTAGTAGTAGTAGTAGTATAGTAACAGCAAGGAGTAATAAATTGTAATCGTTGCTGTGAATAGTTGTAATCAAGAGGTTGGAATGGTGCTCGTGCTCGTGCTCGTGCTCGTGCTCGCGCCTGTTGAAATTTGTTCATCTTTCAGTGACCCCCCCCCCCCCCCCTCCATTTACCTTCCAATTAGGACTGAAAGCTCGGCAGGAGATATACATCATCAGTGCTTGCCGTAACCCGGAGATGACACGCTCATAACATGTAGTACACGGCCCTGGCATTTTTATAATTCACGTTAAATTTCTTTTTAGTTGGAGTTAAACTCGTTGTAAGGAATAGGCCTACCGTGCCCCCCCCCCCCCCCACGCACATTTCAAAGTAATTATTTCCAAGGGATTGTATAGCCATTGGTTTGTGGTTATATAGAGGTCGGGTTGATGTAAAACGAAGGGACCGATCATGTACACCTAAAAATTCCGCACTCAGTCCTTGTCCGCCCCTGTTCATTTCCAAATAAGAGTAATAAGCAGGAGTGCGTATAGATCACCAGCTGTTCGTTTGCATACTAAGTGAACGACCAAAATTGTGTTTTTTAGATGAACCCAGCCACTTCAAAACTACAGCGAAAATATTCCAGGAAATGGAGAAATGCAGCACGTTTGTAAAATTCTAGTGTCGATTACTTGTGTCTGCATGAAGGATACCTTACAAACCATTATAGAATGAAAAAGAAAGAAAAGAAAATAAAGTGGGTGGCTCTCGTCCTCCAAATATTTGTAATTGCGATAACAGGAATGATAGGGATATCGAAACAATTCAACATCCATAAAGTTCCACTAGCTTTCCTTATACAAAAAATATATATCAAAAACAAATAATGACTTGAAAGGCCTACCACTAATAAACATGAACTTCGAATTATTTCCTTCGAAACGACATTTTGACCTATTTCTGTATATATCATTGCACCTCTATTGTTATTCAAATAACAATACAGACAAGCCGGTATTTACTTAATCGACACAAATATGAATATAGCCTTCATGCTGCCGCTTGCTACATGTCAGTTGTTTTTAATTCATTGAAGCACTGAACTTACCCTACACTGCCCTACGTGGTGCAGAGTTCAGAGGTTTAAAGGGAAGATTGAGTTCTAGTAGAGCTGTGAGGATGAAATTAATCTGTCAGCTTTATCGTTTTTTTCATTGTCAGTTCGAAACAATTTCAAAGTAGAAATATCCCCGGAAAAGGGTTGCTCTCCAAATGCTTTTATAATATTCGAAAAGAAAATATGACAATAAATAGCTGAAATGAATTTTCCTGCTACACGTATGTGTTGTCCCATATTTAGAAAATTTTGTGTGGAATGCATGAAATTTCAACAAGAATGAATTAAATTTCCCTGAATTATGGAGATTATAAAATTTCTTAGTATACGTCAAGTCACATCCACTTCAAAATCAACTTTTTCATATTGTTTCCAGACAGTTTAATTTACAAAGTAATCGCCTGATCAGAACTCAGTTTTATCTTTAAAGTCATTGAGTAACTTTAAAAATCTGAGCTGCATGGCCCTACATGCTATCAAAGTATGAAGCCCTGAAAAATGCGCTTCAAAAGTATCACGTGCTTCACAACAAGTAAAAATCCGGGGTAAAATATACAAGTGACCGGGAATACCAGAACTATTTTTACCACATTGACTGCAGTGTTAGACAAAAGCATACCCATTTTGCAAATGGAAGAATTCAGTGACAGATATATCTTGATAATAATATCTTACACCTGTCTTGTATTTCAAAACCTCTGTATTCCTGGCTAGTTATTTATCCTTCTGAACATCTTTATACAACAGAGACATCAAAATTTACCTATTTATTAAATCAAGCCTCTACAAAGTTACCGGATCTCTTTAAGATGTGAAAGTCCAAAGTATGCGAGACCAACATGTATCAAATAGCAGATGAACTACAGCAGCTCAAGGCATATTATGTAGGAGGAAGAACGAAATATAATTCCCCAACTTCTGTTATGAGCTCAAAATAGATTGTGGAATTCCAGGGAATTCCAAATATTGGTTGTTGTCGGCCAATGTCCGTATAGACTCGAAATACTGTACAAATCATAGTGGTAAAAGAAAAGGCGTGCACGTGTGCGTGTGTGTTGTGTATCTGCTCCTGCATTGTTGCGCACATGGTGTAGGAAAACGAAAATGTGTATTCTCGCTACGTGTAAAGACATACTTATCTTTTGTCCGTATGGACGTGTAGGTATGTTTTTTTAAATATTATTATTCTTTTGTTATTATTATCAATTTACGAATGATATCGATGTATAGACATGTCCAGGCCTGCCTGTTTCGTCTAACTCTTTTTTACCCTGAAAAGACTGGGCTGTTTGATGACGGGATGGGGGGGGGGGGGCATGAAGGCCCCCCTTGATATCTCGGCTCCGATATGACCGATGGACGCAAAATTGTGCACATACGATCATAATCACGTAAAGAACACAAATCCGTCGTCATTTTGAGATGTAAATCTTTATTTTTTTTTCAATTTATATTATAATTTCTGCAATTTATATGCGTATGTACACATTTTGAGTGCTATTCAAGTAATGTATGGCCCTGGAGATGGAATCTCATTGCAAGATGTTCTTTACAAACATTAAAAACATTATTAGGAAAGAAAAAAAATATGAAAGTGATGTCAATTCTTATGTATTCTATTGTTTTGCAAATTTCTAATGTATTTTTTTGTTTCTCACCTTAAAATTTTTTCATCGTATTTTCAAGTTTGCTGTTTCAGTGTGTTTTCGGCAAAAAATGTCGGGGGGGGGGGCATGATGGCAACCCCAGTGTTTTTAAGGTTAAAGAGGCGCAATAGCTCGTACTGCTTTCACACCAAGGTACGGTCGCTGCGACCGGTCGCTGCGACCGATGAAATCATAATGTGAAAGCATTTCATCGGTCGCTGAGTACGGTCGCTGAGGTACTTCAGCGACCGATCGCGACCGATGCAAGCTAGATGTGAAAGCACATCGTACTCAGCGACCGATCGAAATGCAATGA
This sequence comes from Echinometra lucunter, assembly GCA_029962745.1. NCBI lineage: Eukaryota > Metazoa > Echinodermata > Echinoidea > Camarodonta > Echinometridae > Echinometra > Echinometra lucunter. The sequence continues at coordinate 18,915,960 of CM057171.1, forward strand.
CCCCCATACATGCCTACACACTATCTCTACTTCCGCTTCCGGCTAGGTCAGCTATACAGCGACCGATCGCTCTGGGCCTGACCAAATTTTGACGGAGGTGTGAAAGCACGTCCGATCGGTCGCTGGGTACGATCGCTGCGACCGTACCTTGATGTGAAAGCAGTATAAGTTTATAGAGCGCTGGTCTCGCAGTCCAGTGACCCAGGTTCGAAACCAAGTCGATGCCCTAGTGCCCTTTGGTTAGGCACCAATCCTAATTACCAGGTCCCTCGGACAGGACTTAAAGTTGTCGGGTCTCTGGTTGCTTCTTTACAAGCACGCGTGTTTTCTTATCATGGCCAGTTAAGTAAACACAAACCATTTCGTTTTGTTTTACCCGTCTTTCTCTATTTATCTCATTTTTCTTTTCTTCCCTTTTCGTTTAGATCATGAAATTTGTCTTTATGGAAGGATGGAAGTGGAAAAATAGAAATAAAATTAGATTTGAAGTTTGAAGTTTGTAGTTTCTTTATTTCCACATAATGCAAGTAACACAATTAAATAAACATACATATACTTATTCTTGGAATAACAATATTTAAAACAAATTTGCATATGAAACATAATACATTTTACAAATATCTGTAGGTATTAATTTAAGTTAAATTAAGAAGAATAAATCAGTGGAGGAGTCTATTTAAAGAAGCAAAGCTTGTATTGTATAGACCCCTATCTGGCTTACAAAAATAATGATATAATAATAATGTAATACAAATGTATGTGCTTTTATGTTATTCCCCCCCCCCCCCCCGCGGCCCCGACCATAGAAAAGAAAGAGTAATATGACTTACATATAAAATACAAAAACAAAAGAAAGAAAAAAATGAATGAATTCAGAAAGAGAAAGAGAGAGAAATGGAGGGATGAAGATGAAGGATGAAAATGGTGAAGATGAGGGATGGAGGACGGAGAATTTTACATTACGATTACTTTTGCAAAGCTTTTGGTCTTATTATAGTGTTATTTTCATTAACAAGTTTATGTTGAATATATGCATTCCTTATTCGTGCTGACAATTAACAGTTATATCTATCTAAAAAATCTTTTTAAGTTTACGTTTGAATGAAAAAATAGTGGGGGCTGCTTTAATGGTATTATTCAAAGAGTTCCACAACTGTGGTCCTATGTATATAAATGTCTTTGGAGTAGTAAGTGTTCTGGTCAGTGGGAGATGTAACATATTAAATTGTCTTGTAGGATAATTGTGAACTTGATTGTTTCTTGAGAATATCTGTAATAAATGTTCCGGTAACTGATTTTTTTCCTAGTGGTACATAAAGCATCCAAGGTTGTACAAGTATAGTTCATCTATTTTTAAGACTTTACTATTTAAAAATAGAGCGCTAGTCTGAGAACGATAGCTTTTATTGCAAATGATCCTCATCAGTCTCTTTTTGTAAAACTAAAACTTTATTTGATTTATTAGATTTGAAAAATAATGCGATTTGAAGCACTGATCAAACAAGGCTCGCAGCAAGTGTGCTACTCAAACAAAACCTACTTGAATATTTGTCTATGGTGCCACGTAGAGTTAA
>CM057171.1:18920033-18969389 GCA_029962745.1 Echinometra lucunter
GTGCGTTCTCAGTGAAGGTGCGTGGTTTGGGCTCCCTACGCCCCTGATTTTATGAATGCTTCTATTAATGATAACAGTATTAATAAGAATATTGGGAGATGTCACCGTGGGGGGTGCACTAGTTTTCCAAAGGTATTATTTTCTTAAGATGTATGAATCGTCGCCCCCTCCCCGAAAAAGAAATCCAGCATGTATGTATAACTATAATTCCTTGGTAAAAAGTATACTAATACTATCTCAAGTTTCCTTCTTTAAAAAAAATCTTTATGTGCTCCTTTCATAGTAATAGAGGTGCCCCTCCACCTATCGCCCCCAAACCGAAGAAGAAGAATACCAGTAACGCAAGCCCGAGTGGATCCAGCAACCCGCCCTCATCGCCAGATACCACAACACCTGATACAACGCCAGAGATTTCCTTTGATGACGTAAGTAGAATTTCGTCGTGTCAAAATCGGCATTCAACAACGAAATAAGACAAACAACAACAAGACAACAAAAAAATAAGCAAAATAAAAAAGAAAAAAAAATGTAAAGAGAAACAATAGCATTGGAAATAAATAAAGTGAGAATTAAGTGACATTGTTTATTAATATTCTTAAATGATTAATAAATAAGGCGGAGGAGGAGGGGGGGGTGGTAATTACATTATGTTTAGAAATTTGCAATGGACTTTCTGAAGCAAAACTGTTTTCTAGAAAATACACCAACTCTATATCTGTTTCAGGTCATGTAGGCCTTTCCCTAATCCGTTACTTTCCTCCGCTGTTTTGAAGTTTCTCAGTTAAAAGTTAAAACACAACAAAAAATGAATAAATGAATAAATGAATAAAAAAAAAATCAATAAATAAAATTAATAAAGAATAAATAAATGAATAAATGAATAAATATATAAATAAATGAATGAATGAATGAATAAATGAATACATAAGATAAATGAATAGATAAACAAAAATGAATATAAATGAAAATAGATAAATGAATAAATAGATATCCCGCCACTCATCACAAAAATTTCTTCTTCTCTTTTTTTTTTTAAATTTTTTATTACCAAGATAGTATGATTCAAATGCTTCTTGAAGAAGCTTTTTTTACTGCTACCTCTCTTATTTATTTTTTATTTTTTGATTTGTGTTTATAATCTAGATTGTTATCGAATCGCCTCAGCTGAAACCGTATAAGCGGATACACGGTCCTCAGGGAAGGCGGAAACCGCAACGCTTCTCAAATCAATCCGAGACCCGGCAATCCGAGATACAGCTGGACTCCGATCTCTCGCGATGATGATGTAGTCACGTGATTTTGTCGCCACGCGCGCAGAAAGTTGACTGTATGGAACAAGAACTAAAAACTCTTAAAAGTTGCCTTTGTGTAGCGAAATTGCTTACAGTAGAACGAGACTGCAAGCAAAAATTATATGTGGAGTGATCCGAGTGATTACTTTTTCAACCCGTCATGATGACGTCATGATCATGGTGCTTTATCATGTTTATGAGTAGCTTTTTTGCCTTGGGAGTAGTGTTGCATAACCCTCGGCTGGAAGAGAGATGAACTTTAGCACTTTCTATAATTCATATCGGTTTTTTTTTTCAAACGATATCATTGAAAAATTTATATCACGCCTTTTAAATTAGATAAGCTATAATTCTTGTTATTGTTTATAATTCATATGAAAATGTTTCGCTAAATGCCTTAGTCGCCATCTTCGCTAAACGGAATAAGAAGCTGCCTTGGAAGTCACAAATACTGGTGTGTATAGCGTGGATAATGGCCTCGTACTGCCTTTTATTTGACTGCTTGGCGCATAGTTTCATACCACTTTTGCAAATGAAACGTCATTTCTTTCTTTTTCCAAAGATCTTATAGAGACAGAGCTTGCGTTGCCTTTTACTTAAGTGATCTGCTCATTCACCCTCATACATTTCAGACGTGGATTACTGCATCGCTGTCCTAATTGTAAAAGGACGATCTTCTCAAAGCGAACTTTACTATTATTATTTTGGAATACGCCTTGACGTCACCTGGAATGGTAGCCAGTCGTTTCTCTCAGTGAAAATGAGCAGCGCAATCATCTCGCTGGAGATTCGGCTACCACTCTGCCAGTACGACGCAAACGTTACAAGAGGTGTTGGGTCTCAGCTGTTTTGCCGCCATTGGCGAAATTGGAGGGGCAAGGGGGCAGTTTGCCTCACCTGAAGTTTCCTGACGATGAAATAAAACAATGTTGCGCCCCCCCCCCCCCCCCTCGTTACGCTAAAGATGCCATGGTTTCCAGAATGTGGTCTCTTTTCTGCACACTACCAGTTGGATCATTGTAAGTTGGAATGTTTTACCCCCTCGTGTGACCAACGTCTGGATACCCTACTGCTGGTCGCTATATGTATGTAGCTGACATACCTACGAGAAGTTGCAGGAGTGTTTGCCTCGGCATTTGGATGTTTATGTAAATCTTTGGACAAAAAGTAAACGTTATCTATCATATGAATAATACTTTTCGAAGATTATTCGTACACTGTCTAAACAGAGAGGATGATTATGGGCAATACATAATGATAATTCACATGGAAACGCATGTTTTCTTTTTGTTAAATTACGAGCTTGTCCACTTTGAATTGCAAAAATGCAATAGTGTTTGAAAATTATTTTTTACATATATTATAGAAGAAACTACACTTTTTAAATGGATTTGTGCAATTTTTCATCGCTACCCGCCAATGTACGGCAGACAGCACTAGACAAAGAGATACAACCGTTAGAGTTGCCACACTTAAATGTTATTCCTATTGTATCTCGTAAAACATGGGCTTTGTAAGACAGATGTTTCTTTACATAATGCCTAATGCTAGTGTATAATGATAATGATATGTATAATAATCTGTGATAATTGGAGTCCGTATTTTGATAAGATTTTCCCCCTTTCTGGAAAAAAAATGAATGAAAAATAAAATCATTTTTAAATTGCTTTATAACGTTCAATCTTTATACTGTACTCTGCCTTCAATGTCGCCTCCATAAAACTGATTACCCCGGATTTCGTTTTTATGCATGGGATATCTACATTACTTTTTCTTTCAAATTCAGTATGTTACGTCGTTTTCGTTACCAGTTGCATGATGATGCTATTGTTACGTGTTCATAACACGTGATATAAGGCTTGTGACCAGGGTCCCGTTGCATAAAACTTTTTTAAAACTGTAAAACTGAAAATCCCTGATTAGTTTTTAATATGAATGGGATATTTACACTACTCTTTTCTTTCAATTTCAGTAAATTACGTCATTTTCATTATGAGTTCTGTGATTATGCAATTGCTACATGTTATTAATAACACGTCATGTACGGCTTATGGCCAGGTGTGCCTAAAGGCTTTGAACATGCCACTTTGCTTGTCATTTGTCGCAAGAGGGCAGTGTTGAAGATAGACATAAAACTAAGATAGAACTGGACGTAGACGAGCGTTCGTCTTGGTTATGGGAAAGGCAATAATTGAGTCAGCGAGACTGAGGTAAAAAAGTGGGAAGGTCGCGGGGGGGGGGGGGTAGTCAAAGAAGCAGAAGGAATGGTTTGCTTTTATAGTGTCCTTGTCAACATATTTATTCTTTATTTCGTATTTTCGACTCGTCAGATACAGTTTTACTCGATCGCGTTTTACCCTGTCATCAACCAATTGATTTGCATGATATTTAGTTCAATTTAAAACCTTTTTAAAAATTTGTTTACAACTATGGACGGATGTGATGATGATGAAATGATGAATAAGTCAATCATGATTTTGATGGTGATTTTGATGGCGATGGTGGTGGTGATGATGGTGATGATGGTGATGATGATGATGGTGGTGGTGGTGGTGGTGGTAATGATGAGGATGATGATGATGATGATGATGATGATGATGATATGATGATGATGATGCGTGATGATGTTTATGATGATGATGATTTTGATGACGATGTGGTGATATTGATGATTATATGAAACTACATGTATATATTTAAAGGAAACTACATTTATGAACCTTGTAACTCGTTAGGTGACTAACATATTATTGCTATGTATATGTTTGTATTACTGAACTATTGTGGTCCAATAATTATCAACAAAGTAAGTTAATTTGTCATTAGGAATTTTGCCTTGTAATTATTAACTGAAAAAGGAACGTTTCTCTCATAAATATATTTGGGAAATATTCAATTGTAATCATATTCTAAAATTTCTAACAATTTATTTCAATAAATAAACACTGAATGAGTTATATATAACTTTTGGTTACTAGTTTTTGTTTATGTTTGTTTGTTTGTTTGTTTTTTGTTGTTGAATGATTCTTGTTTCTCTAATCTATTTCTTTGTTGGATGGTTTGTTCGTTGGTTCGGTGCTTTTCACCGATTGTAAAACTTTTCCATCTTTATCTGAATAGTAAAATCAGCATGAGCGAAATTGATATACAATTTCCCTATACATTTTGTATTAGATTCTCCTTCTCCTCCTTTGCCTCCTCCTTTTTTCTTCTTCCTTTTTTTTCTCCCTTTCCATCTGCCTTTTCTTCCTTTTATTCTGCTTCTTTTTCTTCTCCTTTTTCTTCTTCTCCTCCTACTTCTTTTTCGACTTCTTCTCCATCTCCTACATCCAGGGGCGTCGTTAAAAAAAGGGGGGGGGCGTGACCGCCCTCACGATTTTTTCAAGTGATAAAAAGAAGAACAAGAACAGAAGCAAGAACAAATACAAAAAGAAGAAGGAGGAGGAGGAGGAGGAGGAGGAAGAGTTTGGAGGAAGAGGTCTAGAGGGCAGAGTCACACAAATATGTAATAGCCCTATTCATCTAAAACGTAAGTAATCTCACCTGTAGGTTATCTTGCCTCCTCTCCTGTCAAAATACCCTGGCGCTGCCCTGGCCCTGCCTACATCCAATTCTACAATTCGCAAGGGCAACAGCTATGACACCCTGCTTTCTAAATGTATTCCATCATTAATTTAACTGGAAAAAAGGTCATAAATTAAACAAAGTTTACAATGTCTTGTTAAACAACAACAACATCATCAAAACAAACAAACAAACAAACAACAATAAAGACGATAACGCAACAACAACAATGTAACCAACCACCAAAAGAACACTTCAGTGCTTTTAAATACTGTTGGATTATGACTTGTGACGACTTTTTACTATAGATGGCGCTTGCCAAGTGGCCCCTCAGCTGCCTGTGAGCAGAGTGCATGTGAGTGAGTACCTGTCTTCTTCGGTCTGACTCTATCATAAAGAAGCTCCTAAACCGTTAAAGTTATCATGCCAGTTGAAAGATTAGACAAAAAGGTGAGGTTTGCGTTGGTGTTTTAAATGTAAGTCATGAATCTTCGCAAACAAGTGTCTAAGTCCTGACTGTGAATAATAATAATGATAGACTTCAGTAACAATAACGAAAAACACTGTCGAAAAGTCATTTCTTTCGAGGGAGGAAATTGAAGTTGGTCTGTAATTTTGGCGAAAACAAAAGTCATGGTTTTATGATCAAAAAATAAAAAAATAAATGAAAGGCCGTGGGGAATCAAACTTTAATATCCGTAGATGAGGTTATATTCATACGATAGCTTCAAAGTAATGATGTTGTAATAGATGAATGCGTATTCTCTATTTTGCCCCCCCCCACCTCTCTCTCTTTCTCTCTCTCTATCTCTCTCTCTCTCTCTTCCTCCCTTTCTCATTTGCTCTTTCTCTTTGTATCATCTTACTTCTCTTGTTCTGTTTCTCTCTCGTGAGGCCAAAGAAGGGAGAGAGTGGGGTGGACTTAATTGACTCGGAATGTTAACAAGGGGTCATGATATATCACCAATATATCAATCGAGGGGCGCTTTGGCTCTTGAACAATTAAATGAGTCAATCTAACTGCAGTTAATTAGTTTAATTAAAAGAGGATGTCCGTCTCTGTCTTTGTAATCTTTAGTCAGTGATGTATAAACAACTCTTTCCAAAGATCCAGTATATTTGCAAGCAAGGAGATCGCCAAATATTTCGAATGGGCTGGGGGCCTTTAAGGGTTATCGGAATGAACTAACGAGACTTCTCAACTGCCAAAAGGGGCTCATCGTTTCCCCCCAGAATCTAGTAATTTTGGCCAGTAATTAGATTTTAACAGAGAGATCATCAAAACGTTTTGGATGATGGACGATTTTCATTCCACGTTTGGAAATAACAAACATGGGCATAGCCAAACAAAGACGTCGCAGGGGTATTTTGATAAGGGAGGGCGACCGTCTCCTGCCCCTGTAGCACTGCTCCTGTAGTCAGATCATTTTGCATTAAGGAGGGGCCTTGGGAGGAGGGCGTAAGTTTGAAAAAAAAAAACAAAAAAAAACATGAATTCAAGTTAAGCCAGAATTTTTGTTGTTGTTGTTTTGGTTTTGTTTGTTTGTTTGTTTGTTTTTAATTTAGGAAAGGAGTTCTCAGATTTGTCAGCGTGGCGAACAGTAGGAAAGAAAATGGGGAGGGTAAGGAAAGGACGGAAGCAAGGGAGAAAGAAAGAGAGAAAGAGAGAAAGAAAGAAAGAAAGAAAGAAAGAAAGAAAGAAGAAAGAAAGAAAGAAAGAAAGCACCCACGTAGCCAGGGGCGTGGTGGGGGCGGTCGCCCTCCCCAAAAAGCCTCCCCCCCCCCCCAAAAAAAAAAAGTAAGAAAAAGAAAAAGGAAAGAAAAGAGCGTGAGCGAGAAAAAAATGTAATAGAACGTATGAAGAGCAGGAGCAGACAAGAAACAATGACAAAGAAACGCTGGAACTTCTGCGCTTCGCGAGGGAGGTGGGGGGGGGGGGGGGAATTCCTCCTCCCTGCAACCCCCTCCCCTGGAGCGCGCGAAATATGTTATTTGCACGCTTCCCGAGCTCACTACTGCTCCCCCTAAAATGAAATCCTAGCTACGCCATTGAAAGAAAGAAAAATCACAAGACACTACGAATTTGCCGACAAGGAACTTGAGAATAATATACCTCCCTCTACGCACATTTTTCATTTTGTCGCAAATTTTTGCCATCAGGGCCCCGTAACACAAAGCTTAGCGATTGATCGTACGATTGATTTTTACGATTGATTGCACATAGTGATCAATGCAATCAATCGTAAAAATCAATCGTACGATCAATTGCTAAGCTTTGTGTTACGGGACCCAGATTATGACTCTCAAGAATGTAACTTTGCGGTCTTTATGATAAGACATCCTGCGGAGTGCACGTATACTAGTGAACCCCTACCCCCTCCCCTCCAAAAGCATCGTTGCTTTCTTTTGTTTTGTTTGAGTTAAAGGGTTTTTCTTTTTTGTTTTGTCTCCTGTGTCTGTTGTTTTTGTTATGTACAAGAGTTTTCGTTTTCTTTTTTTTTTTTTTAATTATAGTTTAACTTTGTTTAGTACTTTCATCCACTAATAAATGAACAAGTCCAAACTATGTTGTCCCATCCTACCACTTCTAAGATTTTATCATTTGCATGACTGTATTTAGTCATACTATAGTCTAGAGTTTCGATCAAACACACCAAAATTTAAAGCGAATTGACACAATCCAGGATATAGCTCCACATATACTTGATGACGTATAAGATATAGAATAACAAAATACATTGAAATTTGCCTATTTACTTTAAGGTTTAAGTGCCTGATCACCAATTAAAATGCATAGAATGCCAAATTTACAAATAAAGGCCATAACTGACTCTTTTCAATGATTTTTCCACCTGTGTTCTAACCAGAATGGTAACATAGTCATTGAGTTTAATATTTTGCATATCATTTGCATGAGTGTCATGAATTGATACATAAAATTGTGTTTTTTGTTTCTCATAAGTTTGGAAAACATTACCCAGTTTTGTTCAAATTTCAAATGTTTGTTTATTTCAGTATTCTTCATGACCTGAACTAATGAAATTAAGGCAGGAGTAGTATTTATATAAACAATTCAGTACGAGTTAGTATATTTGGCATTTTAAAAAAGATATTGTTAATTTCCTTTTATATACCCTGTAATAATTGCTATATATAGTTCAGGCAATGAATGCAAAACACTGAACTAAACAAATCTTCCAGTTCTGAACAAGATAGGTAATATTTTTAAGAGTTATGAGAAAAAACATTATTTTAATGTATCAATTCATGTAAATAATTCAAATACAAATGATATGCAAAATAACTTGATTATTTGCATTTCGTGAAACTACAAGGTCTGATTGAGGCAAAGATGAAAAATCATTAGTTAAGAAACATACATGTTACCGCCTTTATTCAAAATCTAAAAGTTGTGACTGCATTTTAAAGGGAATAAACAGATAGAGTCTTGTAAACTTAAATTGATAAACTGAGGAAGTATCCTTAACGGAAGGGGGGGGGGGTGCACTTCTAAGCTGCTCCTGTGTGTCGAAGAGCTATTGAAAGTTTATTGATTTTATCTGATCCGTCAAAGGCGGGGAGGGGGGGGGGGACCCTGCTCCATCCTAAGCTGGATACGCCCTGCAATTAGTCTTCGCCGTCTCTAGCTAGTACTATATAGTAATTAGGCATTTCATTATACTAATGTAATTTACCGTAAGTGCATAATGAATTATTAATAAGTGTCCTTCTATAATGAATAGCTGACGAGCCCGATTCCAAGGACAGAGCTATTCAAACAGAACATATTTTCAAATTTACATTCTACCGGTATTAGAATATTCACTTTAGCATGATACTCTTTTGTGCGCTTATGGGGGGGGGGGGGGGGGGGGGGCTGGGAGATGAAATGGTAACTCTATCATGTCTATTGTAGGGTTGTGCACACACACAAAATTGTATATTATTGAGCTTAATGAGAAAAATGTTGAAGAGTTGAGGTTTAGTTTTAGTTTAAAATTTTTAGTTCTGTGTATTACAGGCCTACCTATCAAATTTGACACTCTTTACCTTCCCCAGGCAATAATTCCAGTGGTTCATTGTGGACTCAATTTAAGGAATTCCAGTTTCATGCAGGTTGATTTGATGAAGTGTTGACGTTGCTATGTCGGGAAAGCTTTAATGAGACAGCAATATGCTGTGTGAAAGAAATTACACGCAACTCTGTCTCATGCGTTCTTATTCTGATGACGCAATTTAAGCGAAGTAGAAAACTGAAAGATGATCCCTGGAGATAGGGAAAATGACAGAGGGAACAGAGAGAGAGAGAGAGAGAGAGAGAGAGAGAGAGAGAGAGAGAGAAGGTGGGAGGTATATTATCCACAAGGAGAGTGAGAGAGAAAAGGGGCATCAGAGGCGGAGGGGGGGGGGGGGGGTATTGTTCAAAAACCGCCGAAAAGCAAAAATAAAAACAAATGAAGTATCAAAAAGGTGCTCGGCTTAATCTTTTTTTTGGGGGGGGGGGGGGGCGGGGATACCCTATTTTGTCCCCCACACTTAACTTTTTTTTGGGAATTACCCCTGTTGATGTCCATTGAAGAGAGAGAGAGAGAGAGAAAGAGAGAGAGAGAGAGAGAGAGAGAGAGGGGGGGAGGGGACTGAGAGACGGGATGCATGGGTGGGGCGGTGTTCGGACAAAAGAGTCAGGGGGAGGGGTTACAGTAAACCATGGTCCTAAGTACTCCTAGCGGACAGGTCCATGGTGAAAAAGTGAAACAATGTTTTACTCTTCGATTTAAAGTGTTACAGGTTCTCAGGGAAATGTCTACTGCTGTCGAAAAGGGAAGAAATGAAGATGGATCTTGGAAAAACAAATCTTTATGACCCGAAAAAGTAAAGTGTCCAGGCTTGTGAACACAACCAATCAATGAAATCCTTCATTATTGTTGTTTGTAAACATGTTTCGCATAACGGGAAGCCGGAGCAAAGATAATCCCACCTTAAAATGAAACCTGAAGTGTGCAAAGCTGTGGGATTAAGAACGAAATCACAGGAATTACGACAGCTTAGCCTCGTCTGAGCTTACGGAACGGCTGCGCAGCGAAAACTCGAAAGATAACCACCTCATTGCGTCGCATTGTTTTTCTCGGATGCGAAATTCAGTAGCTGATGTGAGCGTACGTCGTGCGGTCTCTCTGGCCCTGTTTCGGATGCTCCCAAATCTCTCCTTCCTGGATTCATCTTTTTGAAGTCAGTTTTCGGGATTAGCTGATTGTCTTTTTGACATACTTAGCTAGCTTGGAGATTCAAGGTTCATTTGAACTACTTTTGAAGCTTAGACTGGGCCTCATTGTTCAACTTTTGTTGAAGAAAATCCGAGTTGACTCTACCATTCGAAATCGTCAACCTGCACACACTTCACTCCGGTAAGTTTTTCCGCTGTTGGCAGGTTGGGTGAAAGTTTTTTCTGCAGCTTCATTGGGCGCGCTTGCAAGTGAAGTGGTGGGTGTATTGCAAGACAAAATCCGTGGTATGACATGGCACTTGTCGCTTGCGTTGGACCAAAACATTGGGTGTCGAAAGTTATGGTTTTTGACAGGTGTATGGAGGAATTGAGTGATTTGAACTGACATTTGCAGAATGAGTCGCCCCTTATACAATACAAGTGATGATGTCATTTCTGTGCATATGTCGTATGCTTTTTTAATATCAAATCATTCTGTTAGTATGGACAATTTCATACTATTATTGTGGTGAATTGTTATGTCCTTTGAGAAGTGAAACCATTTGTTTGAGTAAGTTGAACAGATCTGTTCCTGCTCCCTGATTGCACCAAGTAGATCACTTCCCAGCATAGGCAAAAATAAGATGAAACTTGAAGTGAAGCATTTACTCTATTCTAAAACACAATCTTCGACATCTTCTCTGTTCTAAAACACAACCTGAAACACTCTCTCTATTCTAAAACACATACATTATTTCCAAATAGCAGAAACCTCTGTTCATGCTAGTTTGAAAACTGATAATAAAGGTAAAGTGCAACATTTGATTGAGGTTGGGGCTCTGTCAGAAAGGGGGTGAGCACAGTTCCTAAAATTTTCTTAAGCAAGAAACAAACAATTTTTTTCCAGATGATACTTCTGTAACTCTCTATATGAATGTATTGTAATATATTATTAGGGGCACATTTTTAATACCAGATTGGGGGGGGGGGGGGAGATGATACATGTCCCCCCTGCCCCCTGTATTCACTCCTGTTAATTTTAAGTTTGATTCTGTTGAAAAAGCAGCCTTTTTTCTTATTTACTTGCATGGTAGAGAAATAGATTAAAAAGATTAAAGACTTGAAATTCAATTCCCTCAAAAAACAGTCAAAACAAAGGGACATGAAAAATATGAGTTGGCATTGATTTTATAAGGAAACTTGAGCTTCAGTGTGAAGATTATATTAAAGAACAATGATAAAGCAATATTTTAGCTCAGAAAGAAGAATTTTAAACTGTTGTAATGTTTACAGGCATGAGAAACAGAACAAACAAGGTCATTATAAAAGTGATAAAGATCTTAAAATGGTGAAATTACCAGTGATTGATCATACAGAATTAACAATGCATTAATTAGTGACAACTGGGCCCTGTCTTACAAAGAGTTGTGATTGATTCAAATGGATCACAACTTTGCGATTGATCTGAAATGTGTACTTAAGAGATAGGAGTCGAGATCAATCTCAAAGCTGCGATCAATTTGAATCAATCGCAACTCTTTGTAAGACGGGCCCAGATGTAGTCTTGTTCTCATTCAAGAATACCTGCACAATATCTCCCACTATACTATAACCCAATCTTTTGTTGTTTGTATTTTTGTGTTTTAGTAAGGAATCAAAACATAATATAATCTTCACAGGCTGATATAAAATGATAAGTTATGATAATTACCACAAATTACAATATTCTTTTTTTTTTCCCACTGATCATCCCAATCATCAGTAAAACTCAAACTTAGTAAAGCATTTTAATTTTGACTTGGTTTCATCTTCAAGGTCATTTAGATTTACCAGCAATTGAATTCCCTTTTAGACAGTAAGAAAGAAGGAAATAGAAATCAAAACAAACTTAACCTTTCAGTAATATGCAATCAATTTTCATATTTTTCAACATTCTCATGCACATTTAGTTATCTCTGTTTCAAAAATTGCTTCTTATCAAGGAATCATTGCATTTTTCTTTTTCAAGCTTAGATAACCTTTGATAAAATTTGCTGATGCTCTTGCTTCAGTGCTCATATGAAATTGATAATCAAGGTTAGCATGCTCTGTAAACATGACGAACAGTTATGTAAAGTGATGCGTGATGTCGCTGTTCCGCTCTGTTAGGTTGTCAGTATGATGCCAAGTAGATAAGTTTTACAATTGTATGGGTCAAGGCTTCTGGCTGAGTACCTGCTCATTCTTTAAAATAAAATGTCAAATAATCATGTAGAATCACTCCAGGCATCCGGAAGGTTGATCTTTTACTTTTAAATGTTGCTGTTGTGGAGTAAAATGGCCCAAAGTTTCTTAATCTTTAGATCTTCAGTTAAAATTTTAGCCTTCTTTTATCTCCTAAATCGTTTTTACCATTATATGATAAATGGTAGAATACATGGATTTTGAAGAACAATTCTTTAAAGGGGCAATTGAATCTGTTGTTAAAAAAAAAAAAATGTGATACCTGCCATGAGAAAAAGGCTTTTGAGACTTGTGACTTGAGAGTGATGGTGATTTGGTGTCCTTAAGTTCTTGCAGAAAAATTGAACATTGTGATTATTTGGATAACACATTTAACCTTTAATTTTGCACTTAGAATCTGAATGACAAGCCTACAAAAGTCATATTGATTTGACTGATCATTGCATTAATTCAATTCATCCTTAAAATTTCAACATGTATCCTTTAAATCTATGGGAATCAAGTCGTTGAGAAGTATGCCAATTTGAAGTTCAAGAAAATCCCAGGTACCCTACCTGTTCTCCATATCCCTTTTCCCTGTGAAACAGTGTTCTTTTGATATCAATCTTGGGGTTAGCCTAGATCCTTTGACAACTCTGCAGGAGTGTAGTCTCTAATCCCAAACCCTACTGGACAAATGATCTATCAGTGTTGCCAAAAATTGGCACAGGCCATGGATATTTTCTCATTTTAGTCTTAAAAAAAAAAAGAGGAATACTATATTACCATGGTTTTCAGATGGTTATTGTATGTGTGACAGGTATAAGGCAGAAATATCCTTTTGTGGGTATTTCTGTTGTCTGAATTGATACAGACTACCATTTGTTAGTCCATCTCGTATCAATAACTTTTCTTATTCCTCCTTCTTTCTCTTGGCGTGGTATCTTTGAGCCAAATGTAATTTGTGACTTTCCAATTCTTTTGATGCAAAACCAGCTCCGGCTCCCCCTGACTACGACAGCATACAGCGGAAAATGCACAAGAAGAAGAATGACAACTCTGACATCTGTAATTTATGTATCTTGTGACAAATTACATTTTCATCTGTCTTCCGCAGAGCGATAAATCTCCGGAGACTCTCCCCCTTAGAAATCGCCTGATTGATGTTATACTTGTTCGCAAGGATCACTTCAGGTTTTGTGTCTAATTTTGTTCCCGGTTTTTTTCTTTGGCTTTCTCGTCTTGCTGGAAGTGATCGCCTATTTTTTCATCAGACCCTGCCGACAATTCTTGTCGGTTGTTCCCATAGTTCCCGAGGCAGTGAGAACTGCTGTGTGTACTCTGTACCAAGTAGCCTGTTCAGACAGTAGTAAAGTTATACGAAGCAAATAGCAGAACGAGTGTACGCACATGTAAAAAATCTGATTTTGAGGACAGTTTAGCTTAAACAAAAGGTTTTACATCTGGGCCCTCTTCATAAAACTTGTTATCAGTTGCAACTGCCACATTTCCATGACAAATTTGCTCTCAGCCAATCATAAGCAAGGATTTCAATAGCTTATGACAGTAATTGCAACTTGTTATTGATAACAAGTTTTGTGAAATGGGGCCCAGATTGGTATTATTGGTGCAAACACACCTACAGGCTTCATCCAGCTGCTATGTACAGTGTATGTTCAGACTATATTGGGACTTGCTGATGCTTTAGTAAGTTTCGGTTTGAAACCATGCTCAACCATAAGTTTCGTTTTGTTTTGATGTTTTGTTATAAAATGCAATGTTTCCTTATGCAATGTTCAGACTATGAAAATACAATTACGTAAAATTTAGCTGTACCTTGTTTTGTTGTATACCATGAATTGAGGTGGTCTGAACAGGGGGCATGGCTTGCATGCTCTGAAAGAAGTGCAGAAGTGGTATCATGCACAAGGGACACTTAGAAATGAAATTAGAATGTAACCCAGCATAGATTTCTATTTTTAAATCCAAAGGTTGATTTTCCAAAAAAAAAAATGAATTGCAGTATAGCCTGCATTAACCAGAATTTGTCTCGTGAAAACTACATTTATCATTTGTTTCATTATCATCTGTCGCTTGTTCTTCATTAGAAAGAAGCGTTTAATTACAATGAATGGTTGTGAAAAGGTACTTTTATCATGCACACTTGCACAGTGCCAACTCTTACGAACATGTCAAAGGTTCTGCTTGTAAGACGTGATGATTTGATAATGTATTGGTTGTATGTATTTGTTCAAATTGATAACTACAGCATTCATGAACCCACATCAGTTTGGCTTTAAAGGAGAATGCTGTACAAGGCTGTCATCGGATCTACATGTAACTTCTTTCAGCCACATGGATTACTTTGACCGTGGTGTCATGATGCCAGATTACAATTTGGTTGGACATAAAATTGTCAAGATAAGTGACAAATTATGGGAATACAGTCAGAGTGAAATATTTTATTTCTTAATGAGTGTGACATTTATTGATGATAAATCCCCATTTGCATCCATTTACTTGCCGAATTTGGCTCAAACAAGAGAAAGAGGAAACAAGCAAAATTTTTAATGCATGCTGCTGGCAACCTTGCAGTGAATTTTCTCAATCAGAGCGAGACAATTTGATTGAATGTACCACCACTTTGTTTTGTTTATTAAACAAAACAAGTGAGAAAGCACAGTGGTGTAGCTAGGAATTTCATTTTAGAGGGGGTGGTAGTGAGCACACAAAACGTGCGAATCACTTACTGAGTGTGCAAAGTGCACTCCCTAGGGGGGAGGGTGCAGGGAGGGGGGAGTTTCCCCCCCTCCCTTGCGAAGTGCGGAAGCTCTGACGTTTCTTTGAATTGTTCCTTGTCCGCTCCGCTCTTCTTACGTTCTCATACCTTTTTCTTTTCTCGCTCACGCTTTATTTCTTCTTTTTTTCTTTCATTTTTTCTTTCTTTCTTTTTTTTCTTTTTGTTGGCTTTTTTTTTGGGGGGGGGGGGCGGACTGCCCTTACTGCCCCCCTTGTCTACGCGGGTGAGAAAACATGCAGGTTTTTAAAATCAAAATTGTTTTAAAAATTGTAATGAGTTTCTCAATCAGTGCAAGCCTGCAAGCCTGCAAGAGAGAATAACTTTTTGCACCACCAATTTGCTTCCAGCCCCCCCCCCAAAAAAAAAAAAGAAAGAAGAAAGAAGAAAATGATAGAAATGTGTCAAGGATGTCCATAAGATTCACCAGTTGAAAACAAAAACAGTGACCCGAGTTGAACCTGGCAATGTTGGGGAATGAGTCTACATGTAACATGTTTAAGAAAACAACTGTGATCTACATATGCCCATTCAATCAGGAAATTGAAAGTTGTGTTTTTAGGTTAGTTTGTCACTCCAGCCTAAAAAAAGGAGTGTCTTGAGGTAGCAAGTTGAAAAAACAGGGGCAAGACCACCACATTTTGGTTTATTGTAACATAGTTCATCTTTTCCAAGGTTGCGCTTCTTTTTAGAGAAATAATAGGCTGATGCTGGGATTTTCGTCCAAGTCTGTAAGAGACCCCCACCTCCCCCCCCCCCTCTTAAAAAAAAAAAGAATAAAGAAGCAAAATATACATGTATCCTATATAAAATAAATTTCAATTTATTACAGGTGGAACATATTCTAATTTTTTTGTATGTATGCTCAGGGAGATTACATTTACTTGTTTTAGATGGTTTTGTAATTCATTGACTTGGGCATGATATTACCCCCATTTCACCCATTGTATTGTAAGCCCCTACATAAATCAGGCTGGAGTCTATTTATGGAAAATATAACAAAATCAGTTTGTATCCAGCGTGTTAAGAAAATTTGGTTATTGTCTAAAATAAAATTGAAGAATAGAATTGAACTGCCAGAAATAATGGCCAGTGTGAGAGAGTGTCCACTGTACCAGAGGGAAACGTGTCATGCTCGATAAAGGAGAAATGAAGGACAGACGTAATTGTTTTTGAAAGATGGATACCATTAAGTTTTCCCCGTTGATCTATGATTTAAATGATGTAGAGTGAAGACAACAACAAGATAAGAGACTAATTTGCAGGCAGGAGTCCATTATCCTGGTCAATCAAATGCTTACCTGAATTGTGAGACTACTGAGATTACAGGCCCTATGACATGCATACATGTGGACTGGCAAAGTTAGGCTGTACTCAAGGCTGTATGGAATCATGTTTCAGTGTCAAAATAGGGTCTTGTATTTGCAGATTTCCTGGAAGGCTTGGGAATATTTACATGTATGTAAAACAGAAAATATTGAACTACATGTATCCTCCAACCTGTCTAGGGCTTCCCAAGGATCATTGAAGGAAAATGGGTGACAGTAGGCATCGTTGACTCCAGATAGGTGGCTATAGGGTCCACACTGTCAATGATAGAGATTTCGAGAAGACAGGAGGAAACCATTTCTGTTTGTATGGTGGCCCTGAAGTACGCTCGACAACAGGTCATGTGCGACGTGAATTTCGTGGCCAACTTTGCGCCCCAGTCATGAAATTCGCAACCTGTGACATGAAATTCATGACCCGTGACGCAAAGTTCAGGACCCGGGATGCGAAATTCAGGACCTGGGATGCAAAATTCAGGACCCGTGACACAAAGTTCAGGATCCAGGATGCGAAATTCATGACCAGGGATGGAAAATTCATGACCCTGATGCGAAGTTCAGGACCCAGGATGCGAAATTCATGTCGCACATGACTTCTTGTTGAGCGTACTTCAGGGCCACCATATGCACCATAACCATATGTTTGGTCATGGCCCTACAAGTACTAGAGAGGTCTGGTAGGCAGTTTTATGGGTTAGCGAACCCTGACACTGACAGCCTTTCCAGTTTACTTACTGAAACTTCTGAAGGATTGCTGTCAGTTTCAGAAATCTGCTGTTTGCAATTCAATCCTAATGGAGTGTGTAATTTCACTTTCCGCGTATAATGTAGTTGTGCTCCTGAGGTGGGCAAGTATGTAGGGCTAGGACAAGTGAGTTTAGACCACTCCAGGCCTCTCTGCAACTGCATCTCTTCTGCTGTGCACAGAGGTCTTTGATGTGGGTGTGGAGATGGATTTTTTGGCTGTGTTTGGGGATGGCAAACAGGTGCAAATCACGACACGAGCTTGGGAAATAGTGATGACATGTAGATATCCAAATGGCATCCTGGTAATTAACCTCTAAATATGTGGCGACAACTGGGTGGGATGGCGGTATGGCTTGTAATCTGTACAGTGTACAAAGAAGTAGAAGTACCGGTACACTCTCACCATTGTATTTATAAAGAACCATTGAATTATTAAAAGCTGCGCACTGTTGTGCTGCGCATCACGTTCATGCATATATGTTGTCAACGCTCTTGGGGTGTGCTAACTTGATCAAGTGATCTGAATGTCACGCGCATGTCCACCATAAGCTCCGCCCAGGTATACAATTCTTGTACGATACTATGTACAGATTCCAGACTGCTGTGGGAATGCTGATTCTTTATCAAGTTTTTGTTCTAAAAGATTCCCAAACATGCGTTTTCTTATGTGACGTTTTATTAAATGTTTTTTCTTGATACGATGTTCAAACTGGAAATTTAATTACTTACAGTTCTGTAATTCTCGTTACTTGTATAAGATGAATAATACATAAAGTAACTCGTCTGAACAGGAGGTTATACTTTAGAAACAAATACATTCTTCGGTAAAGGGAAGTGTCGGTGGACAGATGCTCTTTCTAGATAGGAAAAACAAAGAAAGTTGATATGCCAAAGGTTTGGACCATTGCCAGTCAACTCCAACGCATCCAGGAGATTAACTCAACGGTCACTCTTGTGGAAGGGGTGAAAACAGCTCTGCTAATACCTTACTCTTGTTTGTCTATAATTCACGTCAAATCATTTCAGACCATCTCCCGAGACATTGCCATGCATAGATCTTTCCCTCGGAGAGACGGATGTCAGCAGAAGCAATTTGGAGCTTGGATGCTTAGCTCTCTCTCTCTCTCTCTCTCCCTCTCTCGTAACACGTACAAGTTCTCGGAGATCAATCAGTACACATTCTGCGTGCTCATTATTTAAAGCTAGTGTCAGTTCGTTGAAAGCTAAACAAATCAAAGATAGTTGGGGCATTGTTGTTCACAGTGGAGCATCATTCCAAATACTGTGCCTCCAAAGTTAGCCTACTCAGACGTATTACTGGCAGAATGAATGTTGATGACACAAGACAATTCTTAAATACTTGTAGTGTCTTTTACCAGTCGACCATTGAATTGTCATATTCCTCATAGCTGCAAACAAGTGCCTCTCAGCTCCGGTAGGCTATGGGTTGATATGATATCAATGATATTCTTGTATAGCACATATCCCACTATGATACTTCTCCACGGCACTTTGGATACGATGGCCGAAGCTGAAGCTCCAAGAACTGTACCAGTTTTTGGCAGATTAACCTTGTGGTGAACAACATTATGATACTTTTCCACGGCACTTTGGATACGATGACCGAAGCTGAAGCTCCAAGAACTGTACCAGTTCTTGGCAGATTAGCCTTGTGCTAAACAAGGTATCCAATAAAGTCTACTCTGTGCATTCGAAGAATCAATCCTATACCCCAGATACCACTCTCTAAACCAGGGTTGAGAGTTGCAAGTAGAGATTAATGTATTGCCAAATGCCATGGCAGGAAGTGCTGTACAGTTCTGTACCTTGTGATATGCCTTTCATTAAGTTGATTTTTGAACAAGAGACAGTGAAGTGGCTACCACCCTCCTTTACCCCCTGCAGTTTCATGCAAGGGCCTTGCAAGGGCGGTGCAAGTTCCCTGTTTTATGTAGGTCCATGCTTAATGAACTAGTGCCATAAACCGAATCAGGGTGCCTTTGCATAAAAACTTGCTATTATAGTAACTTTGCCATCAATGGTAACTACCATGGTAACGTTGCTCAACAGCCAATCAAAATCCAGTATTCCATGAAAGTTATGATTGATGGCAAAGTTACTGTAATAGCAAGTTTTATGCAATGGCACCCAGGCCTTTTTTGAAATCCCAAAATCAATTTGTTGACTGTCTAGAGGCAGTGAAAGGGTTAAGAACTTGAAAGATACCACTTTAGTTCTTTAGGCTAAGATGCACAATTAGCACCAAAGTGCAGTGCATGACAAATAAAGACATACCTGTATTAGACAAGATGATCAGGAAAAATTGTTTTAAAAGAATGTAGATATGTTTAAATTCATCAAGTTAAGGTTCAGAATGAACATTATTCTGTCTGTTGTTTTTTAGATGAACTTTAGATATAACTCTTTATTGGCTGAAGATCAACATTAGGGACCGCCATAAAGTGTGGAGCATATGGTAGATATACACTGTATGTGTGCCGAAAGGCAACAGTGGCATCCCATCCCTTGTGCCATTAGTCCACTAAAGCTGCTAATGGGTTAAAACAGATTCATCAAGGCACAAAATGACAAATTGAGAATTGCTGTAATTTAGTGAATGTCAGGGTCACGACTGTGTGTATTTATTGTAGGTGTCTCAGTTTTTGTTCCTTGCCAATTAGGTCAATGCTCATTAATTGTCATTGAATAATGTCTGCTAAAAGTTATCATGTTACTGACACTTCATCTACTATTACAGACATGATCTATACATCTGCTGGTATTGGTAGTTTCTGCTACTTGTGCTACTCGGGCTTCCCTGTCAAGACCTTCTATAACCTTGAATGGGCCTCTGTACTTTTCAGATGTCAGGTTTCATCATTTTCTCAAAACATGTTTTGAGAAAACATATTCTTATGCAAAAAAATTTGAAATCTGTGAAGCAAAAACAAGTATGGGCATTTAATTGTGTGAGAGAAATGCATCATAAGATTAGTCTACAAGCTTTGGAAAGCATATGTCCTGTGTAGGCTTCATGATTGTAAAATTATTGTGGGGGAAGGGGGAAGTGGAGAGCCAGATGGGTGAGATTTCTTGCCAATAGTCACTTTTTGAAAGATTTACATGTAGTTTGAAGTAGGTGCAAGAAAAGGAAAGGTCTGCCAACCAAGACTAATTTTACAAACTTGAAGGAAAAGGTATGTTATCCTGATGGTTGGTTATTTTACCAGGTCCTTCTGCTACTTGACACCAAGGATTGAGATATCCATCATATCTGAACTACATCTTACACAGGAACAAGCCTACATCCGGCTCAGTGATACGAGTGTGAACTAGCCACACACTTAAATGAAGAGTGTGTTCATCATGCCACATTCACACTTGAACATTATTCCTGTCTTTATCTTAACCTTCACAGGAACACACCCGTGTTGGCTCAGTGTGAATAGGCTCCTTGTAGCCTACATACTTGATGGTGAAGGGTGTGAGGATGGGGTCACATTCACACTTGAATATTATTTCCAGCTTTACCTTGATAGATACACATTTACCTTGGCTCAGTGTGAATAGGATGTATATGGCCTATGCGATAACGGTGTAAAGATAGGGCCACAGTCACCCTTGAACTACATGTAAGTACCCATCTGTGTCTTCACAGGAATATGAAGCTCCTCACTTTAATGAACAGCATTGACATATTGCTACATTCACACTTTGATTATTCCCACCTTTGTTGTTACAGGGAGGCATGGTTATTCACTGATGAGACAGTAATCTCAGTTTTGGATATTCTTGGTTTTTATTGAAATCAGATGAATTTGGTAGACTTTTTAAGCTTTGAAATCCATATTTCAACACTGGGAGATTGATTGAGTACTCATTCATTGATTTATTGAGTACATGTAATTAATCATTTGATCAAAACATGAATGAAAACACAGTCATTAATATCAATAATTCAGTCATTCATCAGATAAATCAAATACATGGATTAATTGTATCTGAATTAATTCATCTACATGTACGAATCTTTCTCTTTTAAAGGGAAATCCCTAATTCATTTGCCAGTCTGTCCATAGAATAGTTGATTTCAATCAGTTAATCCATGAAACCTACAATTTCGTCTGTTCCGAAGGGCGTTAACTCATATCATTTTATACAGATTGAATACCCTTCTGGTTCCAAACAGACGATCTGTCAATCATTTTGTTCACCTGGGGGGTGTTTCACCAAGACCAGGATTGACTAAAATTGCTCTGAACTATGGCAGGCCATTCATGCCACTGTTTGCTTGGACCATCGGTCTCTCAAGGGATGCGCAAATCATCGTCACAAATTTGAGCATTTTAAATTTTTGTTTTCTTCATCAATGAACCATAAAAAATGATCAATTCTGCAGATTTGTGACCATGATTTGCAAATCCTTTGAGAGATCCATGGTGAAAGAAAACAGTGGCATGAATGGCCAGCCATAGTTAAGTGCAATTTTAGTCAATCTTAGTCTTTGTGAAACACCCCCCTGGTTAACCTGCATCAATTTTTTTTTCCAATCCATCACAAGACGTAGTCCATCATTACCTGTCTTAGAAAACAGTCTTCAGTCTTCAACATTTTCAGTCAGTCCATCAAGCCATTCAAATCCATCAAATCAATGATCACTAAACTCAAGAGTCTTTACCTCCAATCCAGCACTCCATCCTACAATTGATTCATCACTCAGTCTGTCAGTCAGTCATTCACTCTATCACTCGGTCATTCACTCTATCACTCAGTCATTCACTCTATCACTCAGTCATTCACTCTATCACTCAGCCATTCACTCCATCACTCAGTCATTCACTCTATCACTCAGTCATTCACTCTATCACTCAGTCATTAACTCTATCACTCACTCGTTCACCTTCTGATTTCTCACCCACCCACTCAATTTATTAATCCTCGATCAAGCTAGGAAACCTTCAGCCATGACTGACAATGATTGACATAGTGGACATTCCATAATAATGCTTCTTTTCTTGACAGAATGATGATAGTGCTGCATTGGTATTATCGAGTGTAATCTGCATGAAGTAAAGTGGATAGCTTTTGAATTACCAGAAATCCACTTCACACTACTGGAAAGTCTGGACTCTGGACTAAACTCTAGTCTCAAAACAGTCCATAAATTTTGCATATTGACTGATTCCGGTTGCTATAGGGTCCGTCCGGACTATATGTCCCGACTTAGTCCAAACTTGGACTTACTTCACTTCTGTCCCGAAAGAAGTGGGTTTGGGGGCAATCATTCACTCTTTCACTCTCTTATTGGCTCTCTCATTAACTCATTCATTCCTCTCCTGACACCTCATCCACCCACTCACTCACTTTATTAGCTAGGAAACCTTCAGCAGTGATTGAAAATGATTGACATAATGGGCATATCACGATGATGCTTTTTTTCTTGACTGAATGACAAAAGTGCTTCTTTTCTATTCTGGAGTATCTTAATTTGCATGGAGTAGTGTGGTTAGCATTCAAATTATGAGGAATCCACTTCAGGTAAGGACTAAGACTGGACTAAACCGCAGTTTCATAGCAGATTGAGAAGTCCATAGGCCTACCTATTGTAGAATGAGTATTACTGAAACGGATAGCATTAGCTTTTGGGTATGGAGTAGTATGCAAGTCAGGAATCTAAAGTTGTGGCTTGGACTTACTCCACCCCTACCCTTAATATGAAAAGGGTTTAATGTAGAATGAGTGACTCTGAAACGGATAGCACTAGCTTTTGGGTATGGAGTACATGGTCTTTAATAGTCCTGACTTGGACATACTCCACCTTCACCCTTAATATGAAAAGTGTTTAATAGTCAGTCATTCATTCTGTCACACTCTCATTTTCTCACTCAGTGACTCATTTATTCACCCACTCAATCGATTCATCCTCAATCAGGCACAGAACTTGCATCAGTAATTGACAATGATTGACATTATGGACATTCCATAGTAAGGTTTCATTTCTGGAAATGATGGTCAACAGGATTTTAAGTATTGTAAGGAGGGTATCTCACCGGCCTGGAGACTAGTTAGTGACCTGGTGGCGACTCAAGTCTCTGGTTGGGGAGATGTCTAGCTGCGCCGTCTCCTGGAGACCAGCGGGTCTCCAGGGAGTTGCAGGAAATTCAAACATGTTTGATTTTTTGAAGACTTTTTTCCAGTCTCCAACAGGTCTCGGAGACCTCTCCGCGACGTTTCCATCAGTTGCAGAGACTAATTTCATCTACGACATTGTGGAGATGTCACCATGAACTTTGGGAAGACATCACCGCAACTGCCAGAGATGTCGAAGAGACGTCGCCGCGACTGAGAAGATGTCTCAGAGACGTCACAGAGACGTCACAGAGATGTCCAAGCAAGTTTCATGGAAATTAGTAAACACCTTGCCTGGAGGTTCATAAAATACATGGAGATTGATTTTTTTCATAAAAAATGTAGGATTCTAATGAAAAACATGGTCTTCATCTTGTAGAGGTTTAGCGCTGCTATAGCGTTTTATTAGACAGGTGAGATCTCACTTTCTATCCTCAATTTAACAAATGTTTCCTTAGCTACATCAAAAGTGTTCTCTTTCCTTTGACACACTACAATACTTCAGCGCACGTGGCATGCCAGTATTATATTCTCCTCATCATCCAATAAATTTATGTCAATGAAATATAGCAGTATACTAGCTGCTACCGTTACGACACTCGTTAATACAGCCCTTGATCGCTATCTCCGAACAAGATAAGAACTTTTGTGATGCCCTATAATGAAAGAGGCGGCATGACATAAATATCATTTTCCAGCCAATTCCTGTGGCTCTGTTTATGAGTATTGACCCCCTGTTCAGACTTGAATTTATTGTATTGCTGTGCAAATACTGCATTTGATCAGTAATTAAATCTTCATAGTCTGAAGGTTCTAGAAATGTATAATGATACAATGTATAGCGAAACTCATGTTCTAGCATCATTTAGAACAACAGCTTGACAAAGAAACAGTATCTGCTTGTAGTCTTAACATTTTATTGCATAAAAATCATATTCTTTTAACCCATTCGTGACAGGAATTATTTAAAGCCTAATTTGATCAGCTTTTATTCTTCAAATTGGCAACACCAACATTCTTATTTTATTGCTACATTTTTTTTATAAAACGTCATGTATCTGAAATGAATATAAATTGACAGAAATTATGATGAGAAGTCAAAAAGTTGCCAATTTGCAGGGGAAAATGGTGATTTTAAACCTTCTATCACATTGCCAATTTAAGGATTTTAATGCTTATTTTCCTTTAAAAAATTTTCAGCATCAAACAACGAATATTGACGCAACCAAAATGGGCACAGTTTGTGTAGAATTTTTTGCTCTTTCTGCTCATGTATTTGGTATGAATTTTAGGGCTTTGCATCAAAAGATATTAGGCCAAACCACAAAATGTGGACCTCTGTCACGAATGGGTTAAGCTGGGCAGGGCTTATCACAAGTGCATGAACGATCAGCTGTACTTTTGTATGTTCCAGCGCTGATCTGTACATAACCTGTACCAAACTTATGACGTCAGTTCAAGTAATCAAGTAATCAAGTTCAAGTTTTATTTCCAATATAACACAAGACATAATAATTTTTTTTTCTTCTTTTAAGCAGAAATATCGTAAATAAACAAACATACAACATTTTTTCCTCTAATTAACATAAAAAACAAATTAAATGTCTGCTTGACATAGTGTATTAAAAGAAAAAAAAATATTGGAAAAGAGAAATCCACAAAAAAGCAATGCTTGTAGTGACGTGGATTCCTCAAGAAAGAAAGAAAAAGGAAAGTAAAGAAAAGAAAACAGAAGAATGTGTGATACAGGGGTAGGTGAAACAGCAGTATATATTACAGTTGCAGATTCAGTCACACAGTGAGGACTCCGCCAGATGAACGATGCGTTGCGCATTTGAGACAAAGAAGAGAAAGGACAATAGGAAAAGAGAGAAATAAGACAAGATAACATAAGACAAGACAAGACGAAAGAGGGACAAGACAAGAAAAGACAAGACAAACAGACAGGAAACACAAGGGGGAAAGAGGAGAAAATAGCAAGAAATTAAAAAGAGGAAATGGGAACAGTTAACCCCCCCCCCATTATGTTTCTTTATACAACACACTTTACAAGTATGTATGCCCCTTCAGTTACTGCAGTGCATGTACATATCTAAATATGAGCATAAGTTTTCTTTAGTCTGAACAGGTTATTACAGTGTGTGTGTCCTTCAACTCAGTAGCGTGATGATTGTTAATCATAAAATCCTAAGAGACAGTAATATTTTCAACTTGGAATTGAGATGTTTGAGATATAAAAGAGGATGATATGATGATTGAGGTTAATTCGAGTGCTACCGTCGTAAATCAGTACCCGGATTTGTTGATAGCTCAACATGCAAGTGCTGAACTGAAAGATATGATTAGATTAAAGGACCAAGTAATATATATGTATATATATGCATACCCCATATTTGAAATATGAAAAGGAATAGCTTGTGTGCTCAGCCTGAACATTTGTATCTAGTCCCAAGTATAAATTTCTGTGTGCAGTGCAGGTGTTTTTGTAAGTGATTTCTTATCACTCTAATGGCATCAAAACATTGGGGTACTCATCACATTTTATTTACTACTATCCAACTTTCCCAGCTGCTTTGGAACAGTTGCTTTTGCAAATTTTAAGATTCCCATGACCGTGCAGAGCTCAAGTTTATATACATGTGGTGAAAATTGGGTATTTCCAGTTTGAAATATATGATATTATTAGACTTGTAATACCTAGTTACGCAGATATGTATATGATGCCAGCATGGAATGTTAGATAGAGGGAATTAAAGGTAATAAACAGTAGTGGCAGCAAAATGAAAGTTGGCATGAAACTGCTCAAATATAGTCTCATATTGTTCGGCTTGCATGAAAAGATGCATTAGTGAGATAATCTAGTATTCTATTCACCGATTCCGGTGATTTTCAGTAAAACGATTCAAATGATCGTATATCAACCATTACCTTATACCCTCACTACCGACCACCTACCCCGACGCTCTCGGCTCAACGGCGCATAGCGGTTCGCCCACACTGTTTACACGTGTGTGATATTCGACGCGGGCCCGCACTGAGAACTCGACGTATCTTCCGTTGATATTTTAGCCATTTCTAAACAAATATTTTTCAAAAAAACGTCAACTATGTTCGAAATTAGTCATTCTACATCAGTTCATGTAGTAATTTTGATTCCACCTAACAAAGTAGTTAAATATTCAAAGCTCCACCTTTTCCCACTACTGCTTATTACCTTTAAAATTCTTAGTTTCTTTCATCCATTGACCCAGCTACAGAGGATGTGATTTTATTGGCCCAACAAATTTTGACACAGAGCCATACATTTCATACCAAATACATGAGCAGAAAGAGCAAAAACTTCTACACATGCTGTTATTATTTTATACCCCTTTCACAGTGAGCTCTTCCCCTTTACCCGTTGAAGTTCCCCGCTTAACTTTACGAGCACGCATTCCTCACTTCACTGGCAAAGAAAGAAGTGTCTCCTTTTACATTGCCTTCTCTTCGTCGGTGAATGCGAGGCGTGCGATGGAGCTCTGCCGGAAGTACAGCAGGCTGGGGTCATTAAGGGAGCAGCTCAGCACGCGGAATCCAACGAAAAGTTCTGTGGCGGAATCTCGGTTCAAGCGGAAATGAGAATTGACCTCTGACTTCATTAAGGGGTAAAACTCGTAGCATCCCTTTCATGCTGCCCAGTTTGAGTGGATAAACCGCTTCCCCGCTTAACTTCACCACCTTTTCTCCACCTCCCAAGGTGGAGAAGTTACCCACTTAAGTTCAACGGGGAAGCTTTCACCTACGCCTTTCATACCGCGCCTTTCACCGCCTTTCCCCGCTTAAATTCAACGCGGAAGAGCTCACTGTGAAAGGGGTATTAGTTGTGTTAGTATTTGTTGTTTGATGCTGACATTTTTTAAATAGGAAAATAACCACTTAAATCCTTAAATTGGCAGTGAGAGTGAAAGTTCAAATCGCCGTTTTTCCATGCAAATGGGCAACCAACTTCTCTACATATTTTCTGTTAATTGATATTTATTGCAGGTACATGACTTTTTCAAAGGAAAAATACAGCAATATAAGACAAATACTATTGTTGCCAATTTGAAGAAGAAAGACTGATCAAATAAGGCCTAAAACACCTGTCATGAATGGGTCAACAAGTTTGCTATGATTTGATTCTAGTATACATGTAGCATTCATTTCCCATAGACTCTAGCCAAGTTATCTAGGGCATAGTACTCATAGGGTTAAACCCGTCAGTCATTAATCTCATTCGAAGAATAGGAGCTACTAATTGCTGTAGAAGTTTTCATAAAAAGGTTTTGCTATGCCATCTGCATTATTTCTGTAAATATTCTGTATCAAATTCTAAATCCACTCACTATCATGAGCCAAGGATTCTATGTTCAAAAGATATTTTTATAAGACGTTTTCCCCCTTAATGTTACCCTGATTAAAAATTAACTGCATTGAGCTTGTTGAACTATTAAGAACATTTTCCCCACTCTATTATCATCAATTCTTGTGTTGCCAATCTAGAGTTACGAGAGTTAGCCCCAGAAAAATATGTATGCATGTAGAAGAACTTTTACCCACGCAGTGCCTGAACGCCCGGAGTTGTCACTCTATATTCAAAGGTATAACCATGATCGTTCGGCAACCCAGAATTTGACCCCTATTTCGCAGTGTTTCAAGTACATTTTCAGCCATTTTACCCCTATTTGGCACAACATGGGACAAATTGGCCTTTAAAAAACATCCCTATTTTTCGCATTCCAAGTACACTTTTACTAAACCACCCCTTTCAAATTCAATTCATATCTGAGTCAAAAACAGAAAATTGCAAACAAGGACCAGACAAAAAATCACCCATTTTTTTTTTCAATTTCGAGTACAAGTTAAAAAATGCACTTTTTTTTTAAATTTCGAGTACAAGCTCATGAAAACAACCCTTTTTTTCAAAATCACAAAAAAGACCCCTTATTACGTGAAATTTCGAATGATCATGGGTACACGAAATCAGTACAGAGTGACAACACCGGGCCTGAACGCAGGTTATTGTCTATGGAAAATACTTGTTATACTGAAATCAAATCGTGCTCAACTGATGAACACTCCCCATCATTCCTGGTTACACAGTGATAACCACAAAAATCAAAAGGAACAAAGCTTATTATGATCTCGTATATCTAGCCAGCAGTGATTATACAAATTGCTCCGGACAAAAAACAGATGCAATTTTGTCTTGCCAAACGGCATCCAGCCTGCCAAATTACAATAGGGGCAGCCAGAGAGCTAATCAATCACATTGGTAACAGACCTAGATTGATGTCTTTTAGAGGCCGCAGGCTTCCCCTCGGCCGAGTGCATGAATAAGTCATCGTCGGCTTGAAATATTAAAAAGGGAGAAAGTCCCGGACAGGCGGCTGATGTTCGGGCGGAAGGCCACGCTATCCCCGTCTTCCCTTTAATAGTGATATCAATATGTGAATTATTAAATTGGCATTTGTAAACAATTGATGGATCAGCATACGTTGGTTTGGGAGAGGATGTGAGTGCAGGATACACCTTTCCTTGATGTACAACTGTCTCACAATTTTCCAAGCTTCATGCTACAGCTAATACATGCTGTACAGTTTCTCTTGTGAACATGGTTCTTTTCATTGTGAGCACCAGCGTGTATGATGAAGGCTTTTGACACTTGTTGGAGAGGTCTGGGGTTCAGTCCTTGCTTGGTGCTCAAATCCTTGGACGAGGTGTTTTGACCACTTTTGTCCTTCTTGATTCAGGTGTATCAATTGGATACTTGACAAAGCTAGGATAAAGGAAATCTGCCGGACCTATAGGAAGAGCAGTTTAACCCATAGCAGTACATAGCTTTCTTGAGGTCTAAACTAATCATCTTCAATCCTCAAATTGGCAATACAAATTATTTTTTTCCACATTTACATAGCTTGGAAAATATAAATATGGATATGACATAACCAAAATGAAATATAATTGTAAAATTGAATCAGAAATTGCCAATTTGAACACAGAAAAAGTGATTATATATTATTCACTGTGTTGCCAATTTAAAGAGTTTAATGATTAGTTCCACAAAAACTGCTCTAATTCTAGAACACCACACCATACAGTGATGGGAATGGGCTCAAATTTGTCAGTGCATTTTTCTCTTTCTGCTCATGTATGATATGTACCGCCCAAAATTCTGGACCAACAGATACTGCTAAAGCGTTTCCTGAAGGTGACACTGTACCTCTATGGGTTAAATACTGATGTGGCTGCCTTAGGTTATTAGGACCCACTTACTAGTAATCATTTATTTTATGATACTAATATCAAGATCTTAAAGATTTATAAAATAAGAGGGAAAGAAAGTTCCTGACTTAATAGAAATCGCAGAACAGTGAATTAAATTTGTGGAGGAACAACCTGGAATGTGGAATAGATAGAAAATGATATTTGTATGTCAAGGAGCCCCATAGATATGATTGTTCCCTTATATTGAAACTATAAAACCCAACTAATTTGCTTACCTTTAGGACATGAATCCTGTACTTCTCTCTTCTACCTCTCTATATTTTAATCCCCTAAACAGATATTCCCTTTAGATCTAAATTCCTCTCTTCATCTAATTGTGATGAACCAAAAAATAAGTCCAGATGACATCTAGATCAGAATTGGTGCTTTTAATCTTTAATCTATTCACCATTTTTTTTTTAAAGCTGCTTGAAAAGTTTAAATTGATTTGATGTGTCACCCACTGTCACTTGCTTGCAATTCATCACATGAATAATTGATGTTGTCAAGCTGAAATGGTCTGAAATAACCAAAATAAATTTTGGCTCATCTCTTTTTGCGGGGTTTGTGTGACACCAGTACATCAGTGAATGAAGTGCAGAGCTACTGTATTTTTAATGCTTGTCATTACATAGATGTCTGTTATAAAAGCCTTCTGCAATTTAGGAGTATTTGCATTAACCTGTTGAGTACAATTTGATTGTAGTGTAACAAGTGCAGAGTTTGATCGGAAAAGATAATATCCCTTTTTGTAAATTTGAGATATTTGCAATTGAAGTTACTGAAATTGAAAAAAACTCATGAAAATTCTTTTTTTCCCCTTGATATATGATGCGTAAAGGGGGTATCTCACTGGGCTTGAAACTAGTACGCAACTAGTTTGCGACTCCAGATTTTGCTAGTTGCAGAGAGGTCTCTGTGATGTCTCCTGAAAATTATGGAGTCTCAGAGGAGTCGCAAGGAATTCGAACATGCTCGATTTTTTTGGAGACTTTTTGCAGTCTCTGCAAAGTCTCTGAGATCTCTCCATTAGTTGCGGAGACTAATTATATCCATGACTGCTGAGACGTCTCCGCGATATCTCAGAGACGTCGCGGAGACCAGGAGGAGACCAGAAAAACTGATGAGACATTGCGGAGATGTCTCCGCGACTCAACCTGATGATGTTTGACCCACTTTAGAAACCATGTGACTGAACGTGTGCTGACATTCCTCCTGGTCCAAGTCAGGTGCATGATCCTGCAAACGCTTCATCATAATTTTTTTGAAACTTGTCGCAGAGACGTCTCTTTGGTGAGAGCTTATTTTTGAGATGTCTCCACGACTGCAGCGACTGAAAGTCTCTGAGACGTCACGGAGACGTCTCCGTTGGTGAGATACGGTCTTAAGGTATCAAATGGAAGGAATTTTTTGTATTTTCCTCCTTTGGCGGGGTTACTTTAAAAATAAAAAAAAGTGGCCTTCATGGGTTTTTGAAATCGTACACTTCATTTTTTTCAAAGGTAAGTCTTGGTGTCCAGTGGATGTGTCTTTGAACTCTAGATCAAATTGTCGCATTTGAGCTCTTGATGATTTGGCACAAATTCCCATTGGAAAGACATCATTCTACATTTGCTTCTCTCAACCCAGGGGTACTATATGTAAATAGTTGGGAGGGGGAGAATAATCATTATTTTACAGGCATCTTGAGCATCCTGTGGGATCTTAGCAAAATAAATGCCTAAGTAGTCAGAGAGAAACGTACAAATGTACACAAAATATAGCCAAAATGGGTTCCATGACATTTGCTCCGGCGACAATTGCTCCCATGGAAAATCTGCACATTAAGCCAATCACGAAACCTAACCCCTAACCTAACACTTACCGTAATCCTTATCCTCACATTATTCTGAACCAAAACCCCTATCACAACCCTAATCCTAACCCTATGTCTTCGGAGAAATTAAGACGGGAGCAGTTGTCGCAGGAGCAAATGTCGTGTCACCCCGAAATGGCATAACCTTCAAATACTTGAAAAGGGGGGAGGGAACAGTTTGCTTTCTAGGTTGCCCTTGGGCAAGGGGGACAGGTGCATGCTTAATCTTCTTTTCTATGATGATTCATCATAATGAGAGAGATGGACTGGCCTTCAAAGGCAGGAGGTCTTCAAATACAGGTTCATCCGACCTTCTTTATCAGATAGACGTACGAGTACATGGATACACCTGGTGGGTGTATTAGGTTATGTCCAAGGTATTTGGTCATTTGAGGGTCTACAAAATTGTGTTTTCCTGAAATCAACTTGTGTTCGGATGGTTAAGAGCATTTCTCACTAAATCCATGAAATTTTACCAGAAATTCAGCCAGAAGAAAAGTACTGAAAAGGGAAAAAAATCCCCAAAGAGTTACTGAAAAATTCATCCCCTTAAGGCTCAGTCTGCCCCCCAAAACTGAAGTTCCACCCTATCCTGGAACAACCCTGTTTAATGCTAACCAAAAATTCTCTGTTGGTGTCGTGTAAACTGCAGCCTAAAATTGAGGGCCAAAAGCACATATCTTGCAAAAAATCATCCAAATTTAACCCATTGTTACTGGCACTGGGTTGCTCCTGTATTAAGCCTATGGTAATAAAATGGTTCAGTAATGAATGATTTAAGGTTTTCCTTCAACCATACAAACAAGGTTGATAACAAAACAGTAATTCGAAGTGCTGATCATACTCGTGCAATAGATGTGATGTTGCAAATATTTGTTTACAACACACATACCTGTATTATATTCAAAAGGAGAAAAAGCTAAGAAACTGTGCATTTTTATATTTAGGAACATATTTATTGAGTTGGCTTTGACAACTAACAGGTAATTTTACAAAATCTAGAGCCACTTACTGTAAATACCTGTTTTCCATACTATATGAAAGTTTCGTATCCCGTAATTGAAATTTCACTGCAACTTAGCGGGTTATTTCATGATGAGACCAATTTTGCTTGATCAGAATTAGTTGGGCAATTTGGAAATTTTGAGCTAATAAAGTCAAGCCTTCAAGTACAAATTTGTACCGAACATGAGCCTAACTTACACTGTAGTCCTTTGACCTGTTTGGTGATGGTAGATGGTTAGTATTGGCAAGACTTTGTGAATGCTCTGCTGATGATTGCTGTGTGACCAGTTTTGTATACTACCAAACTTTAACGTGCTGAGCACAGTTTGGTTTCATAATAACACACATGTTTCATAGACCCCAGCCCGAGTTATCTCAGGCATAGTGTTCAGTGGGTTAAAAAGGACCATTCACCAAAAGACATTTGGCTCTGTATAGCCCTGTTCATACTACGCACCTATCCGTAAGATAAGTTCTGTTTTCTTTTCCTTTCATGAGGAATCCATGTAATTACAAGCATTGCTTTCTTG
Source organism: Echinometra lucunter (assembly GCA_029962745.1). Classification (NCBI taxonomy): domain Eukaryota; kingdom Metazoa; phylum Echinodermata; class Echinoidea; order Camarodonta; family Echinometridae; genus Echinometra; species Echinometra lucunter. Next base: position 18,952,971 of record CM057171.1, read on the forward strand.
TGGATTTCTCTTTTCCAATATTAATTTCTTTTATTTAATACATTGTGTCAAGCAGACATCTATTTTTTTATGTTAAGGAAAAAAAAGAAAAAATAATTTATGTTATTTTCCGATATTTTTGTTTTAAAAAAAAAGAAAAAAAGAAATGTTATGTCTCGTGTTATGTTGGAAATAAAACCGAACTTGAAGATAGGCGCAAATGTTGTGCATATTTTACTAATATGCTTCAGACTGCTGGTAATATGAATGGCTCCCTCCAAATATTTTGGTGCATGTATCTTGCTTCCTCTTATTTTATGCTTATTTTGCGCTTATATATTCAATTTTGAGCCAATTTTATTACTCAGCAGGCCGGATATTGGAACCTCACAAACAGAACATTTTACATTATAGAGCAAGACATTTATTCAAGGTCACTATGCCATTATGTAACACTCATGAAACAGGTACTGCACTTTAAAAGGTTACTCATGTTTTAAATACATGCAGTCATGGGCTTTCATGAGTAATGGATCATAATTTGCTGACACCAGACTTTGGGAAAAGCACGGGAAATACCTGTAATAGAGCTACATTTCTGGAGCACAGCAAAACAAGCTGTCCCACCATAAACATTCTTTGGCCTGCTTCGGGCATTCTCGGGCCAGGGAAAGTGAGATAATGACTTTGCCATATGGGGCAAAGGGTGGAATATACACAGCATAAGGTTTGTTGGTCATAAAACTCATAGTGATGGACAACACCTGCTACTGGGTAAGCACCCATGGTGTCAATTCCCCATGAAAGCCCACGACTGAGCGTCTTTAAAGAGCGGTATTGTGATGTCATTGTCCTTTTTTTTTCCATTTTGAATGAATTTCCATTAAAATTTGAGAGAGAATGAAGAAGCCAGTTTTTAAGGTGTTAATTTTTTTTTCAAAGGATTTCATTTTCTTTATGAAAGGTAATGTACATGTAGAGAGCATTGCATGCTACATTTTTGGAAAAATTCTATTTCACTCACTTCTTCGTCAGCTTTAGTGTGTAAACTCTAGTCTGGAGGCACAGACTCTTGTTTGACAGTTTCTTACAGGACCCTGACCATGCAGTCTGCCATAGTCTTGAAGCACAGACTCTATTAAACTATACAACTGAACAAAGGTTGTTTTTATTTGAATTATATCCCAACCTTCTGTATATTTGAATGCTGGAAGACTATATCAAGAGGTGGTCTGGGACAGATTTGCCTGAACATGCTGAAAGGGATCGCAAATATGTTTGGTAGGTGTGCACGTAGGATACCCAAGACCAACATTTGGTGTTCAAGATGCATGCAGCCTTGGTTTGGGTGTTGGTGGAACATGGGTGCTTGATTCCTCGTTACGTATCCCGGATGTTGGATCGCATCCATGGGATGGAGAGAGAGAAAGAGAGTGAGTGTGTGTGCATAATATCGATCTCACCAAACACTGTTAATTGAAGGAAAGACACAGGGCTGCGGAGCAAAACCCCTGGCTCGCGGACCGTGTAAAAGGCCTTTTAATTCCGGAGGATTAGTCTGAAAGATTTCATTAAGTAAAGTCTCTGGATTCACTCCAAGGCCATGGGATTGTTTAATTGAGATATTGGGATGTCACCGGGTTAGCGCTTAATCCGGATTGACGGAGAGGAATCGGCTGGACAGCAGTCAAGCAGCAAAGAGGTGAAAGTGAAAAGAAAGGAAGAAAAAGAAAGAAAGGAAGAAAAAAAAAAGAGTTGGAGGAAATGAAAGTTAAGGAAGGATAAAGGAAGGGAGGGAAGAGGAGAAAGAATGAGGGAGAGAGAGAGGCAGTTAGAGAAATAAAGAGAATGAGAGAGGGATTTGAGAGAGACTGGGGGAAGGAGAATACTTGTAGGAAAGGAGGGAGGGAGGACAGAAAAGAGGGGATGAAAGGGGAGGGGGAGAAGGATAAATGGAGGAAAAATGGAGGGAGAATGGGGAGAGAAAGGGGAGGGAGGAAAGGAGAGGGGAGGAAAGGAGAGGAAGGACAGGGGGGGGGTGGATGGGGGATGGGAGAAAAGGAGAGGGGGAGAGAGAGTACAGAGGAGGGAGAACAGGAGGGGGTGAAAAGAAGACAAGGAGGGCATGGGAGGGAGAAAAGGAGAGGGAAGAAATGGGGGAGGGGGAAGAAATGGATGGGATGGAGAGAAGTGGGTAAAGTGAAAGAAAAAATAAGTGGATGGGGTATTAAAAAAAGACTGGGAGAGAGAGAGAGAGAAGGTGAGAGAGTGAGATGCAGGGAAGGTCTTTGATTGTCAAGAAGTAGAGTAGGAGAAAGAGTTTGGGAGGATGGCTGGGAGAAAGAAAGAGAGCAAGAGGGAAAAGAGGCGGGGGGGGGGGGGGGGAGAGATAGAGAAGAATCCTTTGCTTACCTCTTGATCTCCTTTTTCCTCCTGGAGACTGTCTTTGCTAGTAAGCTTAGCAACCATAGATCTTGATAGTTATCTTGATGGGTGCATAATTTGAAGAATCGTGGTCGAAGCTTCACATTCAATCAGTTCGCCAGTTCCTCTTCCTCCCGCTTTTCTAACAATCGATGCAAAGTGCTGTAAAATTCAGGTCTCCTGTCTGCGCATACTACTGCTGGTATCTAGCTGTCAAACTCAATTCTTCCAACACAGGCAAAGGAGTCCTTAACATTCTACAACAGAAAGAGTCCCAGAGATAACACTTTGACAAGGAGCAAGAGGAGAGAGAGAGTGGAAAGTGGAAAGACTTGATAGATTTTTTTTTTTTTTGGTGCAAATTTGTTACAGAATGATTTGAAAATGCATGAACATGAGACTAAACTTTACAGCTATGACATGATCCCTCTTGATATCATATAAATTCACTTTCTGTGAGTAAGAATACATTTCAATACAGTGGAAGAAAGATCTATGTCCCTGGTCTGTTTGTTATGTTAGTGTTACTACTATTTTGCTTGGATTTGGCTATTTAAAAAGAAAATAGCTCTCAACTTTTTTTTTGGGGGGGGGGGGGGAAGGGGGGGGGGGGATGGGGGGTCATCAACTCTTTATGTGCCACTCAAAGTGCATGCCATATGCCACTGTATATTTCTCAAGGTGAAGATTTACAAACTTAATGTCTTTAGCTTTATTTAACAGTTTCCACCATATGATGACTAAGCATAGGTGAAAAAGGAATTTCACAAAACTTGTTATCTGTAATTACTGCCAAATTTATATGACAAATTTGCTCTCAGCCAATCAGATACAAGGATTTCAGTGGCTTGTAACAGTTATTGCAACTTAACTATTGATAACAAGTTTTATGAAATGGGGCCCAGGTAGCTAATTAAGACCTGAAGTGGGTCGTCCAAATGGGTTGTTATGCAGATCATTTGAAATACACAGTGGAAATTCTCTTGTCTATTGTTTCCACCATTGTGCCAATCGACATGTGTGGCATGCCTGCTATTGTGCCAGTATGCACACTTGGCAGATGAAAGGTTCAATTTTTTGCCTAAGCATCCCTGACCTACAATATTGGAATGTTAAATGACTGGACATTTCCTGTTCTGTCTTTATTGCCATGTTTGTCGTCACATTCGGTAATCAGGTTACGGACCCTGCGGTAGTGAAGCAAACATCATATTCATCATCATTGTTCTTTTCTGGCCCTTATTGCAGGTTGCCAAATTGCACTTTAAGAGAGCACGGGGTTAGCAGGCGTGGATCCAGAATTTCTTAGACGAGAAGGCAAAATGTTCAGACATTTTCCTGACAAGCACAAGATATTCAAAATGGGAAAAAGTCATGATGTTTCCAATGTCTTTTCACCCCAAACCTTCATTGTTTGAAGTAAAACAACTGTATGGCATTGCTTTCTGAGTGCTACAAGTTTTACAACGGCACCGATTGCCTTTGTGAGCCAGGTTGCCCCTGAATTCAGTGTATGTGCGTTGGAGAATCCAGTAGTCAGTGGCCCATGCTTCTGAAATTGAAACCCATTCCTAAGTCTGAAGAATATTTTAAGTTTAAAATCCTCATTTTAACCTTTTATTGTCTGAAAGGATTGGATCCATCTTGTTTAAAACCGGATTGTTTACCCAGTATGTACCAAGCAAACAGAATTCTCAGATCCTCCTAAAAGTCTCTCCATGCAACCACACAAATAAACAGAACATTCTATGGGTCGTGCACTTGTTGGGCTGCATCAGGAGAGCTTTGGAACAGACTGCCAGAAAATATCAGCCATTGTGAAACTATGGTAGTACAAGGCTTCATAGTACACCATATATTCTTTCTTGGAAATGAGTGTGGTCCTGAAAAGGACCTACCCACTCTCGACGTTTCGGTGAGCATGCATGTTCTTTCTGTACTCGGGAGGATGAGGACAGTAAGAACATGCATACCGAAACGTTTAGGGTTTATGTTTGGCTTTAAATTGCAAATTTTCCACTGGAGCAAATGTCATTGAACCGCCCGCTGAACCCCCCTAACACTAGTATCTTAATACTACAGAGTTTTGTAGTTGTGTCCTTCCCCTTCAGCTATGCAGTGTTTCTTTATACAACGTTTCGTCAAACAGGTTTCACGTAACTTTCCCAGCAGTCTGAATAGGCTATCAAACGCTGCCAAGAAAGATAACTGGTCTGCTTGACAGTAGCTAACTGGTCTGTGGATCAACCATGGAAAGCAAGGGAATCCCTCTCAATGTCATAAAGGTTTTGTGCAATTGTGTTTGTTTGTCTTGTGGTGTACTTATCAGGGTTGGCCTGTTTTTGTACCTTACTTATGTTTTAAGAAGATAGAAAGTTCATCATTGAAGTCACATTAATCCAAAAGCTTGCTACCATATTTGGAAAGATGACATTTCCAGTCATCAGTGTTTTTTTTTTTCTTTTGGCATTCTTTGTGCTTAGAATAGCAAAGATGATAGTTAAGTGACTGTAACTCATTATTTGCAAGCTCACGAAACCAAATGTTTCAGTCTTAATAATCTTCTGATGATTATGTTCAGACAGCTCTGGACAAGGGCCTTGAATCGCTTTTCTTCTGATGTATAAAATTTGATTGTCTCACACAATTAAGCAGTGATTGCATGTCTTCAGATAACACACAAATCTTTTTATCATTGAGTGGTTCCCTTTAAACGTCCATTTCTTTGCGGAGTTTATCTGCTGTAGTATGATAAAGTTTACATGGTGAAAAATGCATTAAATGGCGCTCATCCAAAAGGTTTTCTAAACACCATCACGTGTCGGCTTATATGGCAAGGTATCAATGTTGTAACCCAATACCAGTAACTAATCTATAGTATGAGAGATCCATCTTTGTGGCTTTCAACCTTGCAATGCTTCCCCTCCCCGCTGCCCGCCTGCGTGCCTGCCTCCCTTCCACCCTACATCGCCGAACAAGGTGATCACGATGACATAATTGAGAATTAATATTGTGTGCATACAGCCTCCCGGAGGGATAGGGGGAATTCATCAGGAGAAGAAGTTATTGTGCTCGCGTTTTAATTTAATCTTCAAGGCGCCCGATTTATAATGCGATCCCCAGCGCTAATCGCGATTTCGCCGAGCCAGGATCGAGTGCTAGAACGCGGGAGAAAAGCTTTTACGCGATAAGAGGGGATTTGTTGTATCAAGGAGTGGTCTGAGGTGAGATGGGTATGGTTACCCATGGGGCTAACTGCAAAGGAGAGTGCTTTTGAACAATCACTCGATGCAAAACTGCAGCAGAGTATTATTTAAAGGGAGAGAGAGAGAAACCTGAGGTGATTGTTGGCAGGAATATTCTACACTCTCTGATTGCCAAGATTCAGTGTAGTAATCTGCAGAAGGAGAGAACATACTTTTGTTGTACAAAGAAGGGTTAAGTACAATGGCATAGATTTTTACAAGAACATTTTCAAAGAAATGAAAAGATAACTCATCATCTGGCCTGGGGTCCGGTGTGACTATTATACTGTAAACACCTGTGTGACCACAGGTTTGAATGCTACAAACCTTATAAAATGAACTTATTTGCAAGCATTACAGATATTGAAAGAAATTGCATTCATTTCAAAAGAATGAACAACAACAAAAAATGTGATTCTCTGAATGTCACAAAATATTTTCTTGTGGAGGCATACATTTAAAAAAAGGGAACTGAAAAGTTACAAAGTATGTAATGAATTTGAAGGAAAGAAACCCTAAGTGAAAAATCATTGTACAAAAGAGCTTATAAAACATGATTGACATCTTGGTGAGCTAATGGCTAGATATTGCATGTGTGTTGTTGAATCACAGACAGTATTTATGTACACTGTGCTATATGGCAACTAGATATGGATTTCTATTGATACTGTCCTCTGACGGTATCTGCAGTCGTAAAGAGTTTGCTTGAGTTCTTGCAGGGGTGAAAACGTAACTTAGGATTTTGTGAACCTTCTCATGTATTTTATGTCAATTAGGAAGATTATCAGAGTAAAAAGGCCATCTGAAAATAATTGCTCTTCAAATGCATTGATATTTGAAAAAAAGACAAGAAAACGTTAAGGTGATCGGGCTGAATGCCCATGCCATGATTGCGCATGGTCCCGTATATTAATTTCTGTGTGTGCTGCTAGTGCTTTTCTGCAAGATTGAGTAAATTTCTTATTTTGTTGTATGATTATGAAACCTCTTGAGTATACAGCAATTTTTAATGTATGTACAGCACGTAAAGTCAACCTTTCAAAATCGCCTGGGTTCAATTTCTTTCACGCTTTACTTGCATGACAAGAACCTGGTTTATTTGAAGGGGTCAAAGCATATTGTGGATTAAGATAGGTCATAATAATATAGACAGTGGTGGTCACTCAAAATCAATTAAAAGATCATGGCAAGGAGCTGTGAAATCAGATCAACAATGTGTGACTCATGACAGCAGTATGATAGCAGGTGTTATATCTGTGAGGCCAAGTGTCTACCCTGTCCCTCCCACTCAACTTATCACTCACTTTAAGAACTTAAGGTTTCCTTGATAGTTCATTGATACATCGAGAAGTCTAGACCTTCCTGCTTTCTTGGCAGGGTACTCCATGCCTGTCTAGGATTACCCTTGCAAGGTACTACAAAGAGATTAGATGAATGGTGCATGAATATCTTTACGAAATAAAAGGTATATTCATGAGTAATTTTTGAGGAGACACAATGGTTACCGATGACTATGTCTCCAATTAGTATACACTGTATCATAAAAGTACTTTCTGGTTAATACTTAGGTGCAGTAGAAGGTAAAGGTGGCGAAAAAGTTTCCCTGGATTACCTGTCAAAGTGCTCTCAAGTAACCCAGCGAGTACTGATACTGGATGTCCCCTGTTTTAAGCTTGTGGGAAGGAATGAATTTGGTGAAGAGATTTAGATAATCCCCCACCCCCAACCCCCCCCCCCCCCCATGAAAAACAAAACAAAAGAAATATGGAAAAAAAACAATGATATTGTTTCCATTTAAAATACCTACCAAAGTATGATAGTAGTTTCTTTTTATTCCAAATTACTGTCTATTCAGAAGTCACAAGAAGAAAATTGCAAGACAGTGATGGCCATGTTCCCCTTTCTGAAAGTTACCCAAGTGCACTACACTGAAAAGAGTTAAATGATGATAGTTTCCCTTTAAAATGCTTTTCAGAGTAGTCTCCATGAAAGACACAGGAAGATATGAAAAACAGTAATGACCATGCTTAGATCTGTCATGATGCCATCTAAAGTTCTGTTTACCTCATAATGTTGGTGTTTCCTTTAATATTCATGTATCTTTTCTGAAATTCTTTCCATGTCAAAGATAAGGCAACAAAAAGCACTGATAACGGGGTTTTCATTTAAACTTTACACCTTCGAAAGTACCCTCCATTTTTAAGGCATGAGGAGAAAATACTAGGCAGTGAGAATAAAGTGGAGAGCGGGGTAAAGCCGTGCCGATGTGTATGTATTATCAGTTATCATGTGGATCAATTTGCATAGCCTGTTTGATTAGGCGTATTAAGCCGCTGCTCAGCAAAACCAACCCAGGGTTCATTCGCAGCAGGGCGCTAACGAGACGATTTATGGGCGATATGGGGACGTTTCTTCCGTATTCGATTCCTCACTGTCGGCATGCGACGACACGTCTCGTTCCTCGGGGCGGGCTGTGCTCAGGGGGGGGGGGAGGGGATACGTCTCTAAAAATGCTGTATCACATGGTCTTGCACCCGATTCATACCGTGACAGGACGAATGGAGATCAAAAGAGTGGCAGTGTTTGTGATCAGTATTCAACCTAGTTTCCCTTTACACCTGTGTCCTAAATTAGAGCCATCTACATGTAGTTTCCATTGAAGTATTCAGTAGTCTTATCCTCATTGATGGTTTAGATGAAGAAAAAGCTTTGCCAGCCTTACAGAGTCATAGTTCTATTACCAAGCTGTTGTTAACTCTGTGATGATTAAAAAATGATGAATCATAAATGCTCTTAGACTTCAAATGGTGAAATATTGAGCCTACAACTGTGTGATACATGTAGATCTGGCAACATGGGTGCTCATATTCTATTATTTAACAAGTTTGATTTGATATGATATGATTATGATGAAGAACACACTTTCCATGGGCTTAAATTCAGCCAGTATTCTCCAGGACTTGGCATTCTAAGGGTTAATGTAGTAAAGAGATCAAAGTTTTTAGTGAGTAAGGTTTGTATGAAAAATCAGAATGAAAAAAAAAACATCCAAAGAAGGAAAGGAATCGAGATGCACGAACAGACAAGAGTGGCCAGGCTCATTGCACAGTAATACAGGTATATGCATAATTTGATCCCCTTTAAACTTGTTCATTGTGGTCTTGTGAATGGGGTCCTGGCAAAATCAGACAGAAGTATTCATGCTAGTGGAATTTTTTGTCTTCAACCCGCTCTATTGTGTCAGTGTTTACAGGGTAGCGGTAAAAGGGGCATGACTTGGTTCCTAAACTCTCACACCGAAGCCGAGAGGATCTCGGTGAGTTGTAGAAAAAATTTTGATATGAAAACAGAAGAAATAATTTGGATTGATAGAAAGGTCAGTAGATACCAAGAGGCAGGAGCAATGTGATGAGATGTTTGAAAAGGCAGATTCATACTGATGTAATTTGACCTCCTCTAAACTGGTCCATATTATGCATGTGAACAGGGGCCTGGTGAAAACAGACATGACATGGGTCCTAAATCTCGGACTGTGTGACTGGGAGAATCCCAATGAGTTGTAGATCAAATTTTGATTTGATGCCTTGTTTTTCGGAGGCTTAACACTCTCTTTCTACAGCCGCTCAGAGTGTCGTGTATCTGGAAGGAACAGGCTTGGGAGGTTGGGTGGGAGGGTTAGTGGTTATTTCATGTTCAAAAAAGGCACTAGATTGGTGAAAAACAGATCTAGTTTTTCACTTGAGTCCAGTTAAAGGTTTTTTTGGTATCATTTTGAGTTATGTTAAAGAGCATTAGTAATGACATATCACATTGTGTAAGGAAATACAGTAGATATCTGATTGATTAACTTAATTAAAAGAAAATATCTTGCATGTACCGGTATTATGACATGTTAAAATTGTCTTTTATTTTCCAAACATTTTTATCAGTCACTTCTGTTTTGTGATCCTACCATCAATGCTGATTTGTGTCTTTGGGCATTGTACATCAAACTGATGTAAAATCCATCATTTGATGTCTTAAAATCAGTCATGCTAAGTCCACATCTTATAAAGATCATGATTTTTAATTTCAATTTAGGATTGCTATATTATCATGTAGGGTAGCATGTCATGGGCTCACTTAACATACTTTCAGTGTCAGAATGTATTATTTGATGAAAATCATTTTTACAGAGTAGTATTTTTACTATTTTCCAGAAGCTTTAATGCTGTGGGGGATAATGTGTTTATATCTTAGTAAGATAAGCCCTGAAAACGTTAACATTCAGACATGTCTGTTGCCATCCTAATGATCCTATATATCATCCTTTTTAACTTTTCTGTTACAGAATCCATTCATAATAAGAACTGTTATTAAAGGGTAAGTCCACCCTAGAAGTTTCACTGTTTCAATAAAAGGAGATAAATTTGAACATCATTTTAAATAAGAAATGAGCAAAATCGGTCAAAGAATAAGAAAATTACACTCATTTACATTGTCTAGTAAATTACTCTCAGCTCTGCAAATTGGCAACACTGATGACATCATATGCGAGCAGCTCTCCATTCACTTTGTACATGAAATTTCACATTTTCTAAACCCCATAATCAATGTATGTTCAGAAGAATTGCTTTTTACATAACAACTTTGACTATGGGATAAGAAAATGTGTAACTTTCAAGAAAATTGAGAAAATATGAAATTTCATGTACAAAGTGAATCGAGACCTGCTCGCATATGATGTCATCAGTGTTGCCAATTTGCAGAGCCGAGAGTAATTTACTAGAAAATGTAAATGAGTGTAATTTTCTTATTTTTTGACCGATTTTGGTCATTTCTATTTTAAAATGCTGTTCAAAATTATCTCATTTTATTGAAACAGTGAAATTTCTAGGGAAAGTTCTAGGGTGAACTTTCCCTTCAAACGTCTTTGTCTTCTTTCTAAAAGTATGTCTACATCTTATCAAGATATACCATCAAAACTGTGAATTGAGAATACATACAAATTTTTTTAGGGCATTCTTCTCTTCTCATAGCATATGACATTTCCTCATAGTTATTCAGCAGAAGTGATTTGATGCCTTTTGGAACTTTCAATGTGAATTTCGATTAATACTGTGAAATGTTAGACTTGAGCAGAACTCAAGAATCAAGTTTATTGACCAATCATTTATTTAGGTTTGTTTTGATAGAACCCAATTAACAGTCAGCTCTTATCGCTGCGTGCTAAAGATAGCCTTGATCCTGACCGTTATCTCTTATTAAGCCATTAGGCGGGAATGTTTTTTTTCTATCAGTTTATCTGCATGTTGTTATGACTGATAACTTTGCTTGGATGAGGGTTGCTTCTTAATGATTTCCATTTCTTATAGACTTTCACCTCGGGCAGTGTAGGCAGTGGCTAAGACAGACATAGAGAGAGAGAGGGGGGAAGAGAGAAAGAGAGTGAGAGCGAGAGAAAGAGGGAAAGGGAGAGAGAGAGAGAGAGAGCAAGAGAAAGAGGTGAAAAGAGTAGTTTCCTTTGTGTAAGGAAATTATAGCTGCACTATCAGCAGAGAATGATTGCTTGTAAAATGTAGTTATGCTATATTATTTCAAATATTACTGGAAAGCTTATCAGTGACAAAAAATAAACATAGGCACTGATATTTCCATAGAAAGTTTTTTTGTTTGTTTGTTTTGATTTGAAGATTTGTGCTAAGTAAATGAAAAAAGAAGAATTCATCAAAATTTTTATGTAATAAACACACAGTGCAGACAGAAAATTTGCACTGAGCATTAGATATAATAAGTTGTGATTTTGCTATTTTCAGCACTGGCATGTAGTATTTTCTTTGTGCCAAATCCAAGGATAAATGACAAATATGAAAAATGCAGAAATAGACTCAAAATTATAATTGCTACTGTGGGCTGGAAAAATTGTTTTCCCAGTAGCGCAAATTTCTCTTTGAAAAATTTTCCGCCCCGTTTTGTCATAGGGCAATAACACAATTTTGTGATGTAATAGTGCAATATGAAAAGTTTGTTGACCTCTGATGATAGCTTCCCTTCCACTGCTTTGCTTTGCAATCTACACTGTATGTTCAAGAGAAGCTTGACTTTTTTTTCCTTTACTTAATGTGTTAACCACTGGTACCGGACGAGCCCTGTATTAAGCCTATGGGAATTAAAGATTCCAGTAGTCAACAGGTTAATCAGCCCTTCCAAATTGGTTTGAAACATTGTTTTAAAAACAATTGCCATTGCATGACTACTCAAATTTACATATATTTTGAGTTCTCATTTCCATGAATAATTGTTAATTATTCCCATGAATAGGAACGCTTTTTGTACAGAGATTTAGGATATAGTTTTCCCAACTCTCCCACCTGCCATACATTTGAACTGTAATCTAATCTGCAAGATATAATTTCTTCATCAAATATTCAGTAATTTGACAAGACAGTGATGGTGCCATCATTCATTTTCCTGAACATTACATTTGACATGACACTGCAGTAGTACAGTTGAATTAGAGCAATGGGAAAACCAGACTTTTGCAAATTTGTCTCACTTAACAAATTAGCTATTAATAGTAATAATAAGTGACTGACTGTAATTCCCTACCTCTCACAAAACTGACTAATGACTGCGATGCATACTAATGCTTGTTCTCATTTGATATAGTAATACTGGCTTACAGAAAATAAAAGAAAGCATGTCCCCAATCCACATGATAAATTCCATGTTTGATGGTACCTTAGTATTTTCTGACCTTGTTTCTGCAGTTGTTGACTTCGGTGGGCAAATTTTTCTCTTTGTCAGTCAGTGAAAGAAATAAAGGATATTTAGTTCTGGCATTCAGAAGAAAAGCTCTGGAAAATAAAACACAAAATTTAGGAATACAAAGAATATTGCAAGTTCATGTACGTATCTCATAGGGAACCTGCAGACTCAACAAGCTCTGCTTTTCATGCAGATTCCTTCATATTTCACTCAATTCAAACGTCTTCTGTAATTACTTTTGACTCACTCCATTATGTTTGATAATTTACATGAATGTTAATACCATTGTCATATTTTTTAATGTACTATGTTACTGTTACACAATTGTTATATTTTATGTTATGTGAAATATGAGGATAAACTTCAAAATTCAAATTCAAATTTAAATCCATATTTTCCTACCAAAAAGGAAGAGAGAGTTGTAAATAAATAAAAAGCACTGTTACATATTAACTTAATTTCATAAGTCTCAACACTCTGCAAATTGAAAGTTAAAATCATGAAATGTAGATTTACGTTGCTTGTATTCGCTTTGATGCTCTCATGTATGTTTTGACTGCATGTGAACGCACGTCTTGCACCCCCAGATATTACTCGAGATAATGGATCTTGGACAGGCCATAAGTCGTCCAGTGAGTCGGAAAAGAATCAATAATTGGGAGGCAAGCCTTCTTGAGGAGAAGATAATGTTTCCGGGTTAAACATTGCCAAGAACCTGTAATGTGAGGATTGGTACACCGATTCTTGTTAGCGCTTAAAGGGAGTATCAGACACGGTTGACCATATAAGAACCGTGTGCCTTTCCCCTTTAGGTATTTATCATGAACAATTTTTGTAAATCAATCCTTTTCAATCTAATCTGTGCTTGTAATGTTTCTGTCATATCTGTAAAGTTTTTTTTTTTGCGGTTTTATCAGGCTTAAAGGGTGTATCAGACATGGTTGACCATGTACATGTCCCTTTCCCCTGTAGTAGTTTGTTATGAGCCTTTTTGTAAATCAGCTCTTTTCAATCTAATCTGCCTGTAAATTGTAATGTTTTTGTTACTCTGTAAACTTGTTTGTGTGTGCTTTATTTCTGCAATATGAAAAAGTATTTCAGAAATAATCTGTAATATTATTATCATTAACCTGTGACTTGTTGACAAATATCAAGTAATTGTATGATCAATAAACTTTCATTAAATAGTTTGGTTTTACAAGTGTGCTCAGAGCTGGAACTGGTTCATCTTTTCCTGAAAAAAGGGTTTTGTATTTTTTAATCAGTATGATGTAGCAATAGAAAATAAATTAACGCTCTATAACAGAATTTGGAACTATTAGGCCTCTTATCTTTATGTTGTTGTGCGAAAGAACGCGTCCCGAACGCAAAATGGAAAATTATTGAAAATTAGATTTTTCAAGCGGTGACTGATAATTTCATGGGTAGCTTGTAAATTGATAAACTATCTTCTTGTGGCATGATCTTTGATGTCAAAAAAGACATTTCAATTTTTGTATTTTGCGTTCTGGACGCGTTCTTTCGCACAAAGAAATAAAAGATAAAACGCCTCAGATATCACGTAATTTTAATATGATCTAAGAAGCTTTATCAATTGGCATGGGTATTTTGATAGATTATCGCAATGGAATTTAATGCATATTATCTTGAAAACAAAGTGCAGCACTTTTCTTGATTACTGAGATTAACACTTGACCCCTGAAAGAATTCGGTGAAACCCACCTTCATCTGAAAAAACACTATAACCCGAGAGTCATCTATCGACCGGTAGTTACATGGAAAGAGCAAGCAAGATTACTAGCAAATGTTTGTGTACTTGCAAGCAGTTTCCTCCCTTATTCTCGTCCTTTTTTTCCTTCTTTTCAACACGATGCTTACAGCTCCATCTGTGCCAGATCCCAAATACTTGATATACTTGTCGAGTACAAAGTAGGAAAGAAAATCTTACGCTTGATAGACTTTTCAGTTTGGTTCAAGGATTTACCCCTGAGTTTCAGACCACCGCCACAAACTAGTAGTTTCTGATGGGGTGTTCCAATCGACCAAAACTTGCAGGAAACACGATAAAAACTACTTTGGAAAAATCAACTCAAGTGCGATATCAAAAGCCTATTGTATGGCCCATACAAATCATGTTCGGATTATGTAATAAGCCATTGTAAAGTCTGCACATTCCTAAAGATGATAGACAGGGCTATTAAACTTGCCTTAAAGGGGGTACCCAATGCTGAAACAATGTTAGTTCATTCAAAAGCTCTAGTATGATTTTATTAGCAGAAAATCATCTGCCTAAAGTTTTCTAAAGAAAAGTTGTGTTGCCAAGAAAACCCCCAAATGCGGTAAGATTTCAGGATATTTTTGACCCCTCAGCTGTGACCCAGTTTCAACTGGGTACCCACTTTGATGTCAAATGACGTCAAAGTGGGTACCTTGTCATGCAATTCTAGCAAAATGCGCTCAAGGTACATGTATAATACATATTGATATTGTACAGTCTAGCGCGCAGCATAACTGCAGTGCGCGAAGCTCGGTACCCACTTTTACGTCATACCTCATACTCAAATTTTTTGGTCAGCTCTTGACTTTTTATGAGAAAATTAGCCAAAATGCATTGATTTCGATTGAAAATCATCAAATTGTTAATGTTATTGTTCTTAGAATTCTATTCTCGATCATATATCAAACAAATATTTACCATTGTGTAATCACTTTAAGTTGATCTTTTGAAAGTAGTTTTTATTTTGATAGCAGCATATTCCAGGTTGGAATAGATAATTTTAGATTTAATTCATGGCTCTCATATCCGTCTTCTAAGGGATGACAACCCACTTCACCGAAGGCCCGCGAGACCGAAGGCCCGCGAGGCCGAAAATAGCAAATTGTAATCCATAATATCACACCGCTCTGACCAATTCCTGTGCCAGAAGGAAGTTAAATGATTATTAAGGGGCAACGAGGACTAAACATGCTAACGGAGACATAATTATTTCATATACCGATAGTGCATTATTTGTGATGAAGGAAAATACGATACAAGAAAGTCGGCCTCACGGGCCTTCGGTCAAGTGGGCGGACCCCTTGTAAGGTGCTCAAGGTTCTCAAATATTGCTGCTGAACCGGTGCTCCTAGCATCAACCAATCCCTTCATACCCGTACCTGTTCAACCCCTAGATGGACAGTGGCAAATGTGGATTAATGTCTTGCCAAAGGACACAAGTGCTCTGCTTAAAGGCCAAGTCCACCCCAGAAGTTTCACTGCTTCAATAAAAGGAGTTCAATTTGAACAGCATTTTAAAAAAGAAATGAACAAAATCGGTCAAGGAATAAGAAAATTACACTCATTTACATTTTCTAGTAAATTACTCTTGGCTCTTCAAATTGGCAACACTGATGACATAATATGCGAGCAGCTCTCCATACACTTAGTACATGAAATTTCACATTTTCTCAATTTTCTTGGGAGTTACACATTTTGTAATCCCCATAGTCAGTGAATGTTCAGAAGAATTGCTTTTTACATAACATACTTTGACTATGGGGTGAGAAAATTTGTAACTTCCAAGAAAATTGAGAAAATGTGAAATTTCATATACAAAGTGAATGGAGAGCTGCTCGCATATGATGTCATCAGTGTTGCCAATTTGGGAAATTTACATGAAAATGTAAATGAGTGTAATTTTCATATTTTTTGACCGATTTTGCTCATTTCTTTTTTAAAATGCTGTTCAAGTTCATCTCTTTTCATTGAAACAGTGAAACTTCTGGGGTGGACTTTCCCTTTAAGTTCAAGCACAAGACCTCCACAATTTCAGTCAAGAGTTTTCACCACTGGATACATCTACATCGTGCTAACTCCTCTGCACTGTTGGAACAATTGTTTAAAAATCATTAAGTTGTTTAGGCTGCTTATCCAAAGTCTTGTCCCGCGTCTTTCATCGTCTTCTCTGTGACCGTTCTTTTACATCGGCTTTCCCGATCTCCCGTTGCTCTGTCTACAAAGAAACAGGAGGATTGCAGAGGAAAA
>CM057171.1:18969889-19152075 GCA_029962745.1 Echinometra lucunter
ATATTTTATGATGGGATAGATGAGAGCTATGACTGTAAAAGAAGAAGAGGAAAAAAAAAAGATCACCTGAAGGCTTTAGGTTAACATTCTCATCAGGCTCTGCTAATAGCAGTGGGGTATCCAGACTTTAATGTCAAGAGGGGCAAAACATCTCCCCTGACTTGGGCCGCTTATCAAAAGTCTCGTCCAGCGTCTTTCATCGTCTTCTCTGCGACTGTTCTTTGAAATCGGCTTTCCCAATCCCCTGTTGTTTTGTCTATGGAGAAATGGGAGGATCGGAGGGGGAAAGACGCTGAGCGGGAAAGACGCTAAAAGGCGGGTCCCAAATTGGCTCTGACTTTTGATAAGGTGCCTTAGATTCATGGTAAGAAAACAAACATTGTAAGTAGAATGTTTAGTGTTTAGTGCAGGTCCAGGAGCAATCAAACAATCACTGACATACAAAGAAGTATCCAAAATTAAGGCTGCCCTTTTCTCCATGGACAAAAATTTGTTCAGGAGGGACACATTGCTTCCCCCCCCCCCTTCCCTAGCTTCTCCTTTTAAAACACTAGTGAGTAACACCTTTCTCAACGTAGTAGCAAGTTCAAAGGTTCACAAAGTGTAGTAGTCCAGTAGCGTAGTGGATGCCCATAGGATTGGATGAAATAAATGTTTTACGGTTCAAGTTCTACTAGTGGTGCTGATGCCCTTCGACAAGAAATTCACCTTCATTTTGTCGTTTTTATGAACCGGCGAATCTGCCATGTGCGCAGAAATGTGCGTTGGACAAAATGTTTTTATTAACTGTCAAATCATGTTTGAATGGCCATTGCTTCCTTATTCTGTATTAGGCCTCTTATGTTAATGTGGTGCGAAAGAACATGTCGGGAACGCAAAATGAAAAATTGTTGAAAATCATATTTTTTTGAACAGTGATTGATAATAACATGGGTAGCATGTAGACCTTGTAAATTGATATATGATCTCCTTGTGGCACGATCTTTGCTAAAATTTTGTTCCAGTATGTCACATTATACATTTTGATATTTGCATTTTTGCATTTTGCGTTCCAGGCGCATGCTTTCGCACCAACGATATTAATATAAAACGCCTTAATGTACATGGTAATATACACCATTTTGAAATCAAAGCTACAAAAAGCTTACTGTTAATATATATATCGATACATGAAATATTAAATGTAAAGAAAGGAAAATCTGTTATTTAAGAACACCTAAATCTATCATTGCATTTTCCTCCAGATCGCTTTACATTGCACTCTACGCGGATTTGCCAATTCCTAAAAACAACAAGAATTTGATATCCATTACCTTCACCACACTAGATCAAATGATTTGTGATTGCAGTCATGCATTTGCCGGAGCACTAATGTTCTTTGACAGGACATTAGCTTACATTTGCCACTCTCCACCCAGGTGTAGTTTACAGATTATCTTGTAAGAAGTACATGTACTTCATCAGTTTTTGTATATGCAAAGCTTCTGTAAAGCTAGCCTTATGGTAATAGACTAGGAATCATTTTACATTGGCTGCTCTCAACCCAGGTGTAGTTTATGGATACCTGGCGGTTCTGCAAATGTTTTCAGTACCTTTAAGGCATCCGTTCTATAGCAAGGTAACTGGCCACTTTAAAGTCATCTTTTTATCATAATGGGTCAGTATCAGTAAGGTTAACGAAATGGAATGGTACATGAAGATGCATCCAGAATGCAAACAAAGACAAAAATATCAATTTTTGTGTTCTTTACGCTTCTCTTTGCACCATACGAATTCAATAGGCTACCTTACGAATGAAGCTCTTGTTATTATAATTTCGCAGTTCACTTTTTCTAATTTCCTTCTTCAAAGGATTATGAAAAAATCAGTCCCAACATGTCAATATAATTGTGCTTTAGATTATTATGACAGAGAGAAAAGATCATTGGAACTGTGCATCGCATTAATTAATTTCCATACTCCTCAGCATACTCGCGTAACAAAATCCTAGTATACTTTTTGTAAAGTAATCGATATCAGCTATTTTTCATTTTATAGCGATTGAGATACTACACCCATTGAGGTTCTGTCTACTTTTTTCTTGAAATGGAAAATCCAATAAATTTGTCGATGTAAACAAGCGATTCCGCTTTGTGTGGAAAGTGAGGGTTAATTGCTTGCCAAAAGCAAATAGCAAATTGGTGGAATGAAAACGTGTAGACATAGTAAATGTGACTTTATTGGGGATGGATGGGGAAGGTGAAATGAAATAGAATTCATTTGTGGGGGGGAAACAGGATATGAAGACACACAGGGACAATAGGAACGACTGGTGGAGGGATATTGGAAGGGAGTGAAAGAAAAGAAAGGGAAGGAGAAATAAATAGAGATAGGGAGAGAAAGAAAACAGAGGATGGGAAAGAAGGAGAATGATCAAGGGAGAAAGAAAGAGAGAGAGAGCAGGGGGGAACAGGATATGAGGAAACACGGGGACAATAGAAACGACTGGTGGAGGAATATTGAAAGGGAGTGAAAGAAAAGAGAAAGAGAAGGAGAAATAAAGAGAGATAGAGAGTGAGAGAAAGACAGCAGAGGATGAGAAAGAAGGAGAATGATCAAGGGAGAAAGAAAGAGAGAGAGCAGGGGGGAACAGGATATGAAGAAACACAGGGACAATAGGAACGACTGGTAGAGGGATATTGAAAGGGAGTGAAAGAAAAGAGAAAGAGAAGGAGAAATAAAGAGAGATGGAGAGTGAGAGAAAGACAACAGAGGATGAGAAAGAAGGAGAATGATCAAGGGAGAAAGAAAGAGAGAGAGCAGGGGGGAACAGGATATGAAGAAACATGGGGACAATAGGAACGACCGGTGGAGGGATGTTGAAAGGGAGTGAAAGGAAAGAGAAAGAAGGAGAAATAAAGAGAGATAGAGAGGGAGAGAAAGACAACAGAGGATGAGAAAGAAGGAGAATGATCAAGGGAGAAAGAGAGAGAGAGAGAGCAGGGGGAGGGGAGAATGGGAAGGACAGGGGATGTAGGGAGAGTGGGAGAGGGTGCAGCAGAAATAGAGAGTGGAGCAATGTTTGTCTGTGGGTGTGGGTGTGGGTGTGTGAGAAAGAGACAGTGAAAGAGAAATAGAGAGAGAGATGTTATTTGACTCAGTAGGTACTGATGAAACGTACAGAAAGAGAGGAAAGGGAAATATTGAAAAATCTATTGATGGTGTATGGATTAGAGAGAAGAAAAAAAACATGGAGACAGAGAGAGGGGGAGAGACAGGAAGAGAGAGAAATTGCTATAGCTCAAAAGCTAAAAGATGTGGAATAAGAGGGAAAGGATAAAAGGAAAAGAAAAGGAACTATAGGGAAGAGCTAGAGAAAGAGAGATTGAGATGGGGCAAAAGAAAAAAAATAGTGTAAGAAAGAGGGAAAGGAAGAAAGAAAAGAAAAGGGAGAGAGAGGGAGAGAGAAAGAGATGGTGAGGTACATGGATGAATCTCTCTTTCTCTTTCTCTTTCTCTTTCTCTTTCTTTCCAGCTCTCCCTGCAGGTGGAATTGGTATCATCTCATAATTGAATGATGATAGTGTTACTTGTTAATCTTCTCACCCGATACATTAACTGCATATTGAAAAGAGCTATTACCGAGAAACCATTCCCCCCCCCCTCGAACTGACCCATTCCTGTATTTATTTTTTTTGTGTATGCTCTAACTAAATTGGTTGGTTGATCTTCTGTGGATGTATGTGTAATTGATCATATTCATTGATTAAACAAAGTGTCACACTGAATATCTTTGTGAGATGTAATTAGAGCTGTCACGACAAGAGACCAATAAAAAATCCACCAGTGAAAAAAATAATTAATCAAATAGCATACAGCTTATTGATTATATACTGCACAATAACCAAAAGAATATGAATTCAAATTTAAAAAAATAAATAAAACACATCCACACGTTGGTATCAATAATGCCTATAGCATTTTCATTTATTTGATGTACAAGAGCAACGTAGATAAAATGCCTTGCTCAAAGGCATAAGTGCTTTACCGCAGGGATCGAACCCCCGACTTTCACGTCTCCAGTCAAGCGCCTTAGACCACTCTACCACGCACTTTGTGAATTAAATATACAGTAAAGAAGACTGGGAAATAAAGAGTCCACTGTGCTGAGTTATATATTCCAGGGTATTTCCAATTGATTCCAAAGTCCAAGACGATGTCGAAGACGAAGTCGATGATGATGACGATGTTGAAAATGATGTCAGAGACAATTTTTTTTGGGGGGGAGAATGGGAACATGACCCCCTGTCCCCCTCCCTGATTGACACCCATGACCAAAGACAGTTAGGTGCAGCGTTTTTAGGTTTATTTTGTTTATATAACTCTGCACAAATTATTTTTAGGTGATTGGTACACTGTCACTTCTTTGCTAAGTGTAATATTTCTGAATAAATGTCATGATCCCTTTGGTATCAAAAGAATTAGCCAGGTGGATTAAGGTATAAAAATGGGATTTGTCGGTAAGCCTTTAAACACAGTACCATGTTTGTAATGTGCAATTTCTGAATATGCGGGATAACCTTCACTTAATCACCTCAGTTGCACCATTTTGCCTATTTCTTTATGTTTATTGGACAAATTAATTGTCCCATTTCTAGGGAAGAGTGCATTTCAGACTGTAAACAATAATGTTAGATGTTAGATGTCATATCATAAGAAGTATTACGAGAAAAGTTACATTTGCCTACTGCTCGATAGCAGGATACTAAATTTCTAAGCACTTTTACACCATAATCATTATTTCTTTGGTCATATCATGTTTGATAAAGACAATGAAACATCCCTAATTGGCAAGTAAACATTCACATTTGTGTGTATCCTCCAGAAATGGTAAAAATGGTTTTAATACTTGTGATCTGAACTTTTTGGATGCATTTATAACCCTGTAATTGTACTTAAACTATCCATTGATGACCGGGTATATATGATTGGAAGACATCTGCAGGGTTTCCTCTGACAATAAGGAGGTGATTTAAAGATAATTTTACGAAGCCAAGGCCCATTACGAGTTGGAGCGTGACGACCATTTCATTCCTAAATAGCCGGAGGGCGTCTTGAGAGCGGTGTTCTTGACGTATCCCCTCTGATGGCAATTACTCTAAACCTTCTATCATCAAAGAAGTATGGTGAGGATTAGGCTGGCAATAGCATTTTAGGTTAATTTTAGAGTCACGTTTATGGTTATGCCTAATGCTAGGTCCAAGGATAAAATCATGATGTCGTTTTAACCAGTTGGCTACAGGAAGTGGGTGATCCTTGTGTTAAGTCTATGGGAATATAAAAATTCAGTATCCAACCGTTATGGGTTAGGCATCTTAGTTTTTTGTTGTTGTGCGAAAGAACGCGCATGGAATGCAAAATGGAAAATGGTTGAAAATCTTATTTTTCAAACACTGATTGATAATTTCACGGGTATAATGTAGACATTATAGATTGATATACAATCTTCTTGTGGCATGATCTTTCACACTGTGTATGGACGTGACCAGGGGGGTGTTTCACAAAGCTGTTCGTGAAGTTAAGAATGACTTTACAAACGACTTGAATATGGCAAGCCAGATGGAATTCTCCTTTATTATAAATCGCATCAGCTTCAGGTGAGATATGTAGATGTTCATGTAGATCAGTATTACTATTTTTTGCCACAATTTCATTGAGATTATGGGAAATGCGGTCACTCTTTGTTTGAACGTCAGGAAAAAAATTTTGGTATTCCATTTGGCACTTTATATTCATGCCGTTTGTGAAGTCATGCTTAAAGGAGAATAGAACCAAGGCATCAGTGTGTTTTTAGTGAATGAAGATGAACGAGAAAGAGTAAACAGTGAAAGTTTGAGCAAAATCGGACAATCTGTTCAAGAGTTATGAATTTTGAAAGTTTAAGTAATTCCCTATTATGAAAATCCTTAAGTTGGCAACTTTGCCAGCATCGGTGATGTCATCGTGGACAACCCCCCATTCATTTTGTGCATGATTTTTCAAAAAAATTGATTTACAACCTTTTAAGTCAGGAATCAACATAATTCTTCCCAAAATACTTGTGGAATTGATTTAGCCATGACATGCTCAAAGAGTAAAGCAAAAGAATTTCAATTTTCCTTGAATGAACAGCTTTATGAAACACCCCCACAGAACTCAAGATGATCTTTAAGGTTTTACGTAGTGTTGGGTCCAAGGTTGGAATCAGGTTGTCACTTGGTGTTGTGAAATGATGCGAAGCGCTAATCTCCAAGCATGTGTCGTACAACCCTTGAGAGTACATCCCATCCTCATCTGCATGGTGGTTAAAATGGAACAAAATATTACGAGGATAAAAGTCGTGTAATGGGCCTGCTGTCTGTGCAGATGGGGGGCTATGAATTTTTATGATCGAGTCATCGTGACCCGCAGTGCGCGATATGCAGTGGGCGATGTGCGCCACTCGGGGAAACGTGCCGCGGCAATACCCCGGCCGGAAGCCACGGATCGTTGAGTTTTCTTCCCCATCCTGCATGCCCTGGATCGCATCAGTGGGCTGGTGCGAAGAATGTTTTGATTTGACAAAAAACTGTGTCAGGGCTATGTGTGTGAGTGAACTCAGATTTCAGGAGAGTAGAGCATGGGGTATGTTAAAAGGGTTGTAAATTGAGAAAAGTCTGAAATTCAATATTGATGGAACTAATATAATTTGTTTTTTGGTGGAATTCCTCCTGTTTGAAACTTGGTAAAACTTCAGGACCGCCTTTCATTAAAAAGTTGATTGCGTTAGGTAGCTTAGCAAAATGGAGTTGCACGAAGGGATGCATAAGAAAACAGAAAACAGTATGCATTTTGTGTTCTTTACACATCTTTTCATGCTGCTACATTTTGCTAAACTACCTTATATTGTGAAAAAGAGACAATGCTATTTGCAGCAGTAATTTCATATGTATTTTTCTGTTGGTAGATTAAAGATTTATTGACATGTATCACTATTAGCGGTAAAATGATGATTTGGAGGATGTCTTTAAAAAGATTTAAAGATGATGTTGCAGGAGTGAGATGACTGTCTTGCATTGTAATAGAAATTGTGATAGAAAATGTAATGGAAAGACTAGAAAGGAGAGAGAGAGAGAGAGACACTGAGACAGCAAGAAAGAGTGTGAGAGAGGGATGGAGTGGAGGAGAAAGGAGGAGGCAGAGAAAGGAATAGAGAGAGGGAGAGAGAGAGAGACATGGGAAGGATAAAGAAGAAACTACATCTTTTATGGCAAAGAACAAAGAATGACAGAAGAATAAAATGGGGAAGCAGACGAACTGTGAATGGAAACCAAACTCACAGCGTGGCTGGCACCCCTAATATTATTGATTACTGAGTGCTATCCCAAAACGAAGCGTTCCGAAAGTCGTGTAAAGATGCTCAAACAGAGAAAAGCTTGCTGTAAGCAGATACTACACTTCTGACCCAACGGGAGATTAACCTGGAGAAACAAGACTCTCTCTCTCCTTCGATCACTCCTTGTTTTGTTTCCCCTCCCCTTTAGTGCTTCTTTCCTTTCCCTCCCTACCTTTTTCTTTGAAATTTCCACCTTCTTTTTGATTTTTCTCTTTTCCCTTCTCTCTTAATATATTTTTTTTTCTGAAGCTTCTTTTCTTTTCCTCAAAGTCTCATTCTGTTATTCTTCGTACATCTATTTCTATAATTTTATGTCTAGGAGTGTGATTCTTTCATTTCATCTCCTTTACTGTCCTTATTTTTCTTCTCTTTATTTACCTGACTATATTCCTGTATATTTCTTTCTACCACTCTTTATCTCTTTCCGATTCATCCAGGAATATGACTTGCTATCATTGCATCTTCTGTTCTGTCTTCTTTTCCTCACACTTTCTCTTTTTATTTTTCTATCTAATCTTTCTGTTATTAATTTTATCTCTTGCCTGTCTTTCTTCATCTTTTCCTTCTTATCGTGCTCTCAATAATGCTCTTGCTCCTTGCTACTTCCGATAGTGCTCTAATCTCTATATCTCCATCACTCTCTTTTTGTTCCTCTAATCTTACCTCCCCTGTTCTCTTTCTCTTCTCTCCCTCATCTCGCTCCTCTCTCTTTCTTCTTTCTCTCTCCATCCTTCTCACATTACTCAGGCTACCTCACTGACAACAGTGTACTACAATGCGAGAGCAAAGCTTGCGGAGGAAAATCACTTTCTTCTCGCTTTCGCTGATTTAATAATTCATTTGTTACAGCCGAGAAGTCGCGGATCAATAAGTGACGAGTGTAAAGTGGGATTTTCGTTGACCTTGCCGGAATAGGCCATTTGATGGGTGCACTCTGCGAGGAGTTTGCGGAGGATGTGCTGATGGGGAAAGGGTGCGTTGTAAACATGATACTACAGGAAACATGGACGCAGGAAGTTTTAGATAAAGAATTGCAACAAATTTATATCTTGAAACTTAATAAAACACACATATATGTGGAAATGTTAAAGTTGGGTATCTTCGCATATTATATTTATATATATACATATATCTATATAAGAATTTCAATGCAATGAGGCATACACATATGAAAGAGAGCATATCATTTAAAGAAATAAGGAAACTGTAGTTTTGGGAGGTCAGCTGACATTGATTTGTGTGCATAAGTATTTATATATGTCATGGACAGCACTACAGTTTGCAGAATTACTGCTGATTGGACATTTCAGCATGGACACACGATAAGTTCCACCATTTTATTCAATTTTTGTATTGCATGCAATTCAGACTTCAGGGGGATGCTGATTCTTTATCAAGTTTTTGTTTGAAGTGATCCTAGAAGTGGAACACACATCCACTGTACAACATATCACAATATCCTGCACAGACTATGAAGCATTAATTACTCATTGAGCTATAGAGTTTTCATATGTAACTATGCATTGAAATTTGGTAGTCTGTGACTCTCAGAGTAGGTCAGCTGCAGGCTTTGTGGAATTATGCATCAGAATAAGGTCTGTGTCAGCAGACTAGTTTTGTGGAAAGCAAAGCTGGGATATCTGATGCTCTGGACTAAGAGTAGATAGCATCAGTGTAAGAACCTCTGATGTAAGTGTCCTGGGATGAGTATGGTTGCTCAAGATCTCAAACACATTTGCTTTCTTCTGAAGATATGAAATCCCTATATAATTGAAGAAAAAGAAGAAACTTCACTTTCCTTTGCAGTATTATATTTTAAAGTTGTTTTTATTTTGTAAAAAATATTTTAGAGGTGGGGGGGGAGGTTGGTGGTGGACATAAGTTTGGATCAAATCAGGATTAGTTTTCAGTACCATGATAAGTATTTTAATCTAAAGTTGGTTATTGGTAACTTGTGCACAATGTTGCCTGCATACTAAAACATTTCCAGAATCATCGGCCTGAAAATTCTGTACTCTAAAATAATATCAACAATGACACTCAAAACCAAAAACCAAAAACAATGAGGTAATAACAGGTGCAATGAGTTATTCAGCTTTGGAAAGCAGGGCATCGAACGCTGAAAATAAGTAATTCACAGACCGAACAAAACAAACAAGAGAGGAACATCATTTGCTACAAAAGAATGCCGTCGTTACTGCACAAAAGTCACAAGTTATTTTTTTTGCTTTGTTAATATGCACGATTTGAATTGTGGTTGTTAATATTTGGTAATGAATGGTCCAATCTTTATACTCTACCTGTGTCATGTTTTTCAGAATACTGCCCACGGCTTTATACTGCAGTTTTTCATACTTTCTGTGTACAATTGGCAGCCATTTTGTCTATAGCAGGTTTAGGTCATAAAATATTATGACATGTGTCTGATGCTTAAAGGCAAAGTCCACCCCAGAAGTTTCACTGTTTCAATAAAAGGAGTTAAATTTGAACAGCATTTTAAAAAAGAAATGAGCAAAATCCGTCAGAGAATAAGAAAATTACACTCATTTACATTTTCTAGTAAACTACTCTCGGCTCTGCAAATTGGCAACACTGTTGACATCATATGCGAGCAGCTCTCCATTCACTTTTTACATGAAATTTCACATTTTCTCAATTTTTTTGGATGTTACACATTTTCTAACCCCCATAGTCAATGTATGTTCAGAAGAATTGCTTTTTACATAACATACTTTGACTATGGGGTGAGAAAATGTGTAACTTCCAAAAAAATTGAGAAAATGTGAAATTTCATGTACAAAGTCAATTAAGAGCTGCTCGCATATGATTTGATCAGTGTTGCCAATTTGCAGAGCTGAGAGTACTTTGCTAGAAAATGTAAATGAATGTAATTTTCTTATTCTTTGACCGATTTTGCTCATTTCTTTTTTTAAAATGCTGTTCAAAGTCATCTCCTTTTATTGAAACAGTGAAGCTTCTGGGTTGGACTTCCCTTTAACGGCCAATCGACAGGTGCATTAATACTGTATTGCATTTGGCAGTTGCTTGGTTGAAACTTACCATGGTAAATTTTAGAGGAAATGTCAGATGAATCATTCAGTAGGACTGATAATTATTGTCTTAAAGGGAATTTGTGTTTGGTCATTAAGGCATTTTATCTTTATGTTGTGCGAAAGAACGTGTCTGGAATGCAAAGTACAAAAATGCAAAAATTAAACTATTTTGACGTATTGGGATAGAATTTTAACAAAGACCATACTACAAGATGATCATATATCAATTTACAATGTCTACATGCTACCTGTGAAATTGTCAGTCATTATTTGAAAAATTTGATTTTCAGTAATTTTCCAGTTTGCATTCTGGACGCGTTCTTTCGCACAACGACAAAGATAAGGCGCAAGAGATTTAATATCACATCCGCTCGAACGCATTCGGGATACTCTATTGTTCTGCTGATCCCTGTGACAAATGCGTTCGAATGGTCCCACACTCTCCCGAACGCACGGATTAACTCTAAACAAAGAAGTCAATAGAGAGGCGCTTAAGTACTGCGTTCGGAACGCGCTCGAACAGGATGCGTTCGAACGTTCGACCTATCTTTTTGAGTTGCAAGCACAATCAGAATAGTGGCCCGGAAATCGGAACACTGCCGCGTTTGCCCGCTCGATTGCCTGGCGCAATCGCCGGGGAGATCGTGCTTCCGGCCAAGAGCAGACCGGTAGTTTTATCCCCCAACTCCGCTGACGGGCGACATGTCGATGTCACACGATGCATGTCAATAGCTACGATAGTGTGACGCGATCTTTTAAAAGACAACTTTTTTTTCTTACTTTGCCCGTTAATGTTTTTTATCATCGTTATGATTATGATATTTTCATTAATACTTCTGATGTTACCAGTTATATTCAGTGTTACTTAAAGTTATATCACGGGGTGACCTGATATCGCGCACATTTTAATTTTCTAACATGTCTAAAGAACTCAATTTTCAATCCATAATTTCTCAAGTTTTACCAAAGATTTTGATCAATTGACACCAAGAGAAAGCAAAGTCTTAGACTACAAATGAGCGCAAGAAGAAGACTTATTTACAGAGAGTTCGCGATCGCAAAATTCAATGTCGCATTGCATGTGCGCTGGAACTGGGAAAGTTTACAACAACAAAAAAAACAGCGAGTCCTTATTTCGCACACGGCAGTTTACAAATGGTTAATACAAAATAGAGATCTATAAAAGGCAAGACGATTGCATCAAGAGCAAGGCAAAATTCAGTGGAATTAAATGTGATCCTATTTTACAGACAATTATTTTGATGAAATTGCCACTTGAAACATTGTGAAATGAGGAATTTTAGACCCTTCTCGGTAGATATATATTTTTTTCGGAACGGACGTAAAATGCGGCAAAATTTGCCGATATTTCATTAATAACTTCCCAATTCCTTCTTCGATTTCAAAGAAAGGTTAGTCTATAGATCCCTACTCTTTCCGTTGGTGCTTATCAGATTTTTCAAAATCTTTCCTAGTTTTGAGATATGGCCCGGTACGCGAAATATGGACATGCGCGAGATCAGGTCAGACTGCCATACAAGTCATGATAAAGCAATTCTTCTGCTATCATATCATTTCATACTGTAATTCATTATTTTGTCATTCCGTGTATTTTCAGTTTGATTTCTACTTTTGTTTAATGTTTGTAGCATAACACGGTGAAAAGCAATTATTTCATGTTCATGTTTGTTTCACCGTGATGAGATTTAAGTCATGGACTTGCACACCCCATGAGAGAGAAAGAAAGAGAGAGAGAGAGAGAGAGAGCGCGCGCGAAACACCAGAGGACAGAAATAAGTGAAAATTTGACAGAAGTCAAATGAATGTTGGCATATGGTTTTAATTATTTTTCATTATAAAAATTTAATATCCGCTCCATGCAGTTTCCGGAAAATTTCAGCTTATTGCAAAACAATAAAGAAACTGGAAACTTGAAAAACGAATGTTGCACTAAAATTTCACATCCCTTGAATGTACACTTATAAACGGTTTGGGGAGTACACGCACGTTGAACAGAATGAAATCAGGAAGCGGATAAAACTTGAAAAACGAATGTTGCACTAAAATTTCACATCCCTTGAATGTACACTTATAAACGGTTTGGGGAGTACACGCACGTTGAACAGAATGAAATCAGAAAGCGGATCGTAAATTAAGCCAAGTTTATCAAATATAATCATAATGAAGAGAAAACGATACATGAAACATCAGTTTTCTCGGGCTATTTAAGGTTCACAAAAACTAACGGCGGCCATTCCTGTCAACATGCAACCCGTGTCCCATGCAACCGATAAATGGTGTCATGTTTTAATTTCGACAGTATAGTCACTAACCATCCACTGAAATTATTTAAAGACAATTTGAGAACCTATAGAGAATGATTAATTTTCATAATACGTTTATGCAGAATCAGCTCTTGTCTGATTACTTCTCCATACAATTTACATTTGAATGACCTACCTTCGATATGGTATTGCACGAACAATTAGAAGTGTTCCCCTTTTTGGACGCGTGTAGTCTTTCTTTTCATTCATTTCAAAATAATTTCATGACACTGGAAACCCTAGCCTCTACGCCAACGTTGAGAGGTGGGAACAAAAATAGTTTTGACGGGAAAATTTAATATAAAAACTAACACGTACGTGTTCGCATTCCCCTTTGCTAGTAAATTATCTATTTAATGCTGGTGTCTAACTTCAAAACGAGTGTATACTAGTGCCGCCCCTCTCCCCACACCAATGCCGCCTCTCATGGCCGCCTCTCAAGCAGTGCAGGTAGATCTGAGGCCAAAATATTATTTTGTATTGAAGAAATCCTACAAGCGTTCATTCACCAGAATATGGGAAAGCCTCTTATTTTACGTAGGAGATATCCATGGAACTATTTGTCATAAAATCAAGATATGCAGTGTAGTTTACATAATATTTGAGGATTAGGCCAATGGTTCATAATTCAAGTCGCTTTATTATCGCCGTGGGTGTAGAATGATGCAGTGCATGAGCAGGGACTGATGTAATCAAGTAGGTACGAAGATGCTGCTTAGAACACTCGGGGAAAACTTGCAAGGTCTGAAAAGTACGACTAGTTTAACCAGTTGAAAGTTAGTGTGTCTGCTGTTTGTCTGTCATCGCATTATTGTTCTCATGGCAGCGCGCGGTGCCTTTTTATCTTGACTGTTTTTATCGAATATATCAACAAACTTGTGGCATGCTTGCATAGTGACCGTACACGAACTTTGACCTCTAAGTGCCCCCCCGGCCCCCGATATTGAATAATGACCGCCAGCTTCCCAACAGATGTCTTTCGTCTATATACGCATAAGTCTACGGTCAGTCGAACTACTTACGTAATGTCCGTAATGTTAAGAATAGCAGGCTTACGGGTGATGAAAAGAACCTTGGCCATGACCCACCTAACAGTACGATATTATTATGATGGTCCCTTGCCGGGGAAGGTTAAACTTAAGTCCTTATAATTATCATTTGGTTATATCTAGTTACCACACCTTTCCCAAAAATGCTTGAACTTTTTTTCATGCAAAGCTAACTATAGAATTTTTCTGTTTCTTTAGTTTTATTTTGGTTCTTGTACATTTGAAAAATTGTTATTGTTGTCATATCATCATTACTATCATCATCATCATCATCATCATATATCATCATTATCATCATCATCAAACAACGATGGAGATCAGTATCGTATAAACCATAAACCGCAATATCATGCTAAGAGTAAACAATGTTTTATGCTGACAACATAATTCAAGGAAAATACGAATGCAAAAATAGTTGATTTTGTAAATACTCAACATGTGGAATTTATTCAACTAGCGAAAAGAATATCCAGTCTAAAAATAAGAAATACAACAATTAATTCATTAACAGAATAATACGTAAAATAGTTTTGAAGTGCTTACGCGGGAATTGCTCAAAATGGGGGGGGGCATAAAAAGGAGGTAAACAGACTGCTGAAATGTACATCAGTTTGAAAACAAATAATCATTCCTTTTTGTAATGCGCTAGGGCAGTTCATTAGAAAAAAGAAAAGAAAAACCAAGTCACGTGTGCTCCCGTCCCCGCTCCCCCCCCCCCCCCCCCCCGGCACAAACAGACACAAAATTGAAAACAAATGGAAAAAATGCAAAATAATTGTATCTCCTTTAAAAAGAAATTTCCGTTCGTGATTTTGTTTTGAACCTCGCGCTTATACATCAATTACTCTTGACAAACCCCGTGCTTCATGGGTGGCAGCGGCTCTGCGCATATTTGCCAGAAGATATGGCGAAAGTTTTACAAACTAATTAAAATGACAATTATCATGATGTACAATAAAATTGATTTGATTCTACTCTACGAGCTTATTAAGAAAACTACGATGAGAAGGATAAGAAAGTGAGAAACTCAGGTGCATTTATACATTCTTGAGAGTTTGCATACATCAAAGCTACCAAAGATCGGAAAAATATATCAGCATGACAGAAATGAGATTTATTTTTGTTACACATTAGTGGAAAAAAATCTAAGTATACTGGGAAAAGAAATGTCATTTTATTCCACATGCAGCAAAAATAATATGAAAACTATGTGAAGCAAACGACAGAACAAAAGTTAAATCGCAAATAGAATCATTTCAAATATGAAATACAATATATGTTCATCAAATCGGTCTAACATTTCTAATTGATATGATTTGGAAAAGGGCTTTAATTATTAGCACATCCGATAACGGATTGGATTGCACAGATTTACATGCATGTACACATACAAAAGTTGTCAAAAACGATGTGCATGTAAATGAATATGAAATATTTGGTACACATAAAACATAAAAGAAATTAAATTTATTATTATTTTTGTTACACACTCGTGGAAAGAAATTACAAGTCTGCTGGGGAAAGAAGTGTGTCGTAGTTCCACATTCAGAAAAAAAGAATACTGTAAATAATATAAAGTTAAATCGTATGTAGAAGATTTGAAACACATGTGAAGATTTTTGGACTTTTGAAGAAGAAAAAAAACCCAGCAAAATTACAAGAAGAGAGGGGAGCAACTGGCAGTTTAACGAGGTCAGAAATTACTGCGGAGGGACCGATTCGGTGTGAATACGCAGACAGAATTTGATACGGTGTAACACACGGGTAACTTGCCCACTTTGAATGAGTTTGAAACGGCTCTACATCGGGAAAGGCGCTCCGTAGCAATTTCGCAGCAAATTTGAAAACCAGTAAGCATAGATGCGGTACGCGGCATAAGAATTAACATTTTTATTGCAATGTTTTAATTTCAGTAAGCTCCTCCGCGGAGAGCGGCGAGCACTTAACTAAACTTCGAACGGAACGCTGACGCGCTTGAGATCCGAAGAGTTCAGGGAATTATTATGAAATGTAAAAGAATGTTATGTCGCGTTCGCCAAATGATATCTAGCGAAGTTTAGCACTCCTAGAATCCATCGTTAATCCGACCGTTCGCACGCATTCAATGATTATCGATCGGACCGTTCGTTATTGCCGTTCGGTCGCATTTTCTTTTGGCGATCAGACAATGAAATCTAGGGCACTTCCTGACTGCTTCACTGGGTGCGTTCCGAACCCGTTCGAACGGGGCCTATTGTCCTTATTTTTAATCCGCGTTCAGAACGGGATCGTACGGTAGCTGGAATAAATCTCTTGTGCCTAAGACGCCCAACTTTTTAAAGCCCACGTACAGTTTTGCTACCAAAAAGAGAATCGGAGACCCACGGATAAGTTCTTTCCAGCAGCCTTTGTCATTCATGATCTCAGAGATGTCTTGTGCCTCCTGGAGACCAGTTAACTTTGGCGTAGTATCCAACAGGTTAAAGACATTGGTTAACATTGTTATGATTTTAAAAAATCTTGTTTTGTTGCTTGAAAATGGGATAAACATAAGGGTTATAGTGTAAAAATACCAGTCTGAAAGTTTCGAAGTATAATATCCACAGGAAGTATTTTTAAATATCAAAAATGTGAACCAATGTTTGAAAAATATGCGAGGGTCGGCTGCACAGAATAGTACTGTGTGTACTGGCCAATCACGCGGTGGGAGGCATTTAATGGCATTTTCAAATTCAAGCAAAGTGGTCCTCTTAGCGATTGTCTCGTGAGACGAAGGATAATAAAATCGCCGTTTGCGTCTAACTTACACTTTTTCATTCCAAATTATGGTTGCTTTCAGGGTTTTTGAGTACAAATACAAGTACTCATACACATGTTTCATCTTAGTTTGAGAATTTTTTAAATCAGCTACTCACAAAGTTAGCCAATGCCTTAACCCCCAAAAGAACTGGGTTTTCTTGACACTATGCCTTTTATAAGACGTTTTATTTTTATGTCGCTGTGCGAAAGAACGCGTCCGAAACGCAGAATACAAAAATGCAAGAATTAAAATGTCTATTTTGACATATTGGAATAGAAGTTTAGCAAAGATCATGCCACAAGAAGATCGTATATCCACTTACAAAGTCTACATGATACCGTGAAATTATCAGTCACTGTTTGAAAAATTTGATTTTCAATGATTTTCTATTTTGCGTTCAAGATGCATTCTTTCATACAACGACATAAAGATAAGATGGCTAATCAGAGAATCCTGTGGACTACTGGTTAGATATGACTTATTTCATTTTAGTATAAGACTTATTTTCTACAAATCCCACCCAAAAATCTTTAAGGCAATGTATCATTGGGTAAAATTGCATTGATTTACTGTGGGTTGGGTTGCATGTATGATTTTGATATGTTATTTTTATGATATTGTATATTTTTTTCATAGACTCATTTGTATTGCACATGTTGAAGAGCAAACATTTGCACAATATTTTCATATCCACTTTTTTGAAAGGGTAGTAGTTTGAAAAAAATATAGATCTGAATGCTGCTGCCAAGTGCACTCAATTTCACAGTGCTACTATTTAATTTCTACTTTTTACACCACTTTAATGTTAATAATGATAATGATTACGATGGAAAACAAATTTCCATGTTTTTGTATGTCGACCTTGAATCAGATTAATGAATGATCAGTTATCAGTTTGAAATTGAAAAAAAAGGAAAGGACGATTGACAACGAATATTTTTTTTACTCTTTTCTACCAACAGTTTGGAAGCTTGGAAGTTGTGAGCTGAAACTGCTGCCGCTGTACTGCCTCTGTGTAAGTAGAATTCAGAGATCATGTGTTTTAATAATCCCCATTCAAAAAACAAAATTTCTTTGATGAGAGCTGAAGGGTTATTGACATCACATTGTTTGAGTTGGGTGTTATTTCCATATTTATTCTGTTGTCCTTGAAGGCCTTGCATACACTGAAAATGTTCAGCTACAACACGAACCCAATGAATACTGAGCCCAACATAACTTGGCTGGAGTCTGTGGAAAATGTGTCATACAAAACTCAAATGGTACCCAGTGGGTTAAGGCAATTTTACGCAGTATACTTACAGTAGATATAAACATTTCAATCAACAAAACGGCATGCTCGGTTGTCACAGCTAAAATGTCCATAAAAAAGGGAGCTGTCCATGTGCAAGGGTTCTAGCATGGGGCAGAGGGTAATTTTGTTCATATTACACTTGTATATTTTCAATACAATTCCCTGGAAATCAGGAGTGAAATATATCCCAGGATTCACACACTACCTTCGTATGCAAGGCAGACATTGTGAGACTGTATTTAATCAGTTTTATGTCACTTCTTTTTGCTACCAAAACTTCAAGATCTCAACTTATGATCTTTGAGATCTTACCTCAAGAAATCTTGTTGTTGATGGTTTTTTAAAGCTTGCAGCAGAACATAGTTGGACACCAGCAGAGGAGAACCTCTTATAGGCAAAGTCCACCCCAGAAGTTTGACTGTTTCAATAGAAGGAGATGAATTTGAACAGCATTTTAAAAAAGAAATGAGCAAAATAAGAAAATTACACTCATTTACATTTTCTAGTAAATTACTCTCATTTCTGCAAATTGGCAACACTGATGACATCATATGCAAGTAGCTCTCCATTCACTTTGTACATGAAATTTCCTATTTTCTCAATTTTCTTGGAAGTTATACATTTTCTAACCCCCAGAGTCAATGTTTGTTCAGGAGAATTAACTTTCAAGAAAATTGAGAAAATGTGAAATTTCATGTACAAAGTGAATAGAGAGCTGCTCGCATATGATGTCATCAGTGTTGCCAATTTGAGTAATTTACAAGAAATGTAAATGAGTGTAATTTTCTTATTCTTTGACCGATTTTGCTTATTTCTTTTTTTAAAATGATGTTCAAATTTATCTCCTTTTATTGGAACAGTAAAACTTCTGGGCTGGACTTTCCCTTTAAACATTTGTTCCATTCTGTTCCACATTCGTTATTGTCATTTGGAAATATCTCTTCCAAATGAGATGCCAATGCACAATGGGGGGAAACTCTGAAACCTAAGAAAATTGCTGTCAGCTTGGATGATTCCAGCATAACAAAAAAAAAATAGACCTGGCTAAATCTCTGAGATCTGCCATGGAAACCTCCAAAGGACCTGCTATGTGGCGCAACTTCTGCCTGTTAAAACCCCACCAGAATGTTTTCATCCACCTTTGCTCATTGTTATTTGGCTACATAGTCCTAATCCGACAGCCTCAGTTACCCTCCAGGTATGTGATAGCACACTTGTTCCCTCCCCATTAACCGATGCCAGTTAATCTCAGGCAACATGGTTTAGAACCGTGAATTAAAGGGGAAGTCCATTATGATATTTGATTGGTTTTCATAAAAAGCAGGAAAATGAACCAAGTCAGAAGTTTGAGCACAGTCTTATAAAAATGAGAATTCTTAGAAAAATAGGAAAATTCTAAATATTAATGCTGGAATTGATCAAACAGTAACTGGCCACTCTGGGATGTGACTGTCAAGATCTTATCACATTTGCTTTGAACCTAAAATTGCAGGAATGAGAGTCAATAGCTTTCACCAATATACCAAAATGTCTCCACTAAAGTCATAAGATATATGGAACATGCTACATTCTGACATTTTATTTTGCCATTTCATCAACATAGATGTACTCTTGGGTCACCAGTATATAAAACAGGATTCATTTCTTAAGCTATATCTTTTGGTGCTCTTTTATCGTGTCATTCATCACATGCTTTGTAGCCATAATTTGATCCCTGAACTGACAAATCTCTTGTCCTCTTCCCCATTCTACCCCTGTTATTATAGCTTTAATTGAAACCCAACAGATTTAATTGTGAGCAATGGAGCGAAGATTAAGAAATCCTTCAAAGTTTGGGATGCAGCATCCTAAAAGTGCTCAGCATTTGAATGAATTCACCCTCACCCCGGCCAAGCTCAGCCTGCACTGTAGGGTCCATGACAGGAAGTGGTCCTACCCTTGTAAAAAATGTACTTGGTTTCCATGGTACAACCATAGTAATTTCAAAGTATATGTTAAAATTACAGTCTAATTTGATGGTATATGTTCAAATTCCTGTGTGTGGACCATAGGTACCACTGGGTATATGGTACTGTCTTATAAGGGTATAATTTGCAACTTTTGCCAGGTCAGATTTTCTAGTGATATCTAGTGATATTTGGGCCAGGACTTTATTAAGTTTTAGAGCAAATTAAGCATAGGATTTGACCCCTTTTGATTGACCCCTTTGCAAATAGTTTGCCCATTCTGAAGTAAACTTGTGATGCTGAGCTCATATATTTTTACAAAATCTGATTGAAAAGCTAGCAAAATTTGGTAGGACACAGAGTAAGGCCTTACTCTCTTTGTGGGCAAATTTGTATACCTGATACTTTCTACAGAGCAGTGAAGGAGTAACTGATAATTTTCTTCTGCACAGTGGAGGTTTCGTACTACATGTACCTCCACTGTGTCCTTTGTTTTAATTGACCCTACTGTCACAATGCGTTCTATCAGCTTTGCAAGGTCAAACTTTTTAAGGAGATATTCAAAGCTGGACATCCTCACTTAAGACTTGATATGAAATGTGACGGGGCAAATTAAGACTATCCCTTCGCAAATCTTTAGAAGCTGCACTGTGTGCATATTGTTCTTCACTAGGCTTTATTTTCTGTATCATAACGAGGCCCCTAAAGCTCTGCCATTTTGTCCAGATCACCCAGATCACCCTAACCATCCATTAATATTCATGATCAAAAATGAATAACTCATTTGGTAAGATGCTTCCAACTAGTAGCATTTGTTTGTACGCATTATGAAACATAACACATATCAGCCTACTGCATGCGCAGTTAATGCACAATAAATGCCCAACTAATGCACATTGAATCAAAGTGTCACAATAAAAATGATACCCGCAATTGATATGAAAAATGCAACAGTGTTATCGATATCGTGGCGATAACGGGTGCTTATCGGCCCCTTCAAATGAACCGAAAGAGGCGGGGCCTAATGCCATTCGCGTAATGATATCCGCACATGCTGCTTTTCGTCTAGTAAATTTATAATGTGTCTATGATCATAACCAACTTTTCCTGTAATTAGTTAAACAAAGTAAAGATGATTAAGGCTGCATTTGCACAATAGATTCTTTAAACCTGACAGTAAATGAAATAGGGCCATCATTGACATCATTAATGGTGTGACCCAATGCCTAGAGGAACTGGATTGTCCCTGATTAATTCTCAATGCATTACAGAATTAAGGAGTCGGTGAGTTACTTGTACATGCAAGTAGGATATTCCCTAATGGCGTGTAATTTTGAAATCTCTGAGCACGCCAGTTTGACTTCAGAAAAATTAGCCCTCATGAAAATAATCTTGTTTTTACCCAACCTCTGGTGATGAGGTCTAAAGCACCAACCTCATAGGTTTTCAACATGGCTCCAGTTTTTTATATACAGAGGTAACTTTTAGGGTTGCTTTTAAAGGCAAACCTCTTGTCAGTCATATTATCAGCCAAGTGGTATCAAATGTAAAGTGTCTCCCAGCTTCAAAGATCATAGGTTTGTACCTAGCTGAAGACTGATGAAGCCTTATTTGTAATTCTTGTATGCAGCCCTGGACAGGACAATAAATGGCATACTTCACCCTGAACTGACCGTAAATCTAACACTAACCTTAACTCCAACCTTAGGCACCTTATTAAAAGTCAGAGCCGATTTGGAACGCAGCATTTAGTGTCTTTCCCGTTTAGCGTCTTCTCCCCTCCAGCCCTCTCGTTTCTCCGTAGACAAAACAAAGGGGGATCGGGAAAGCCAATGCAACAGAACGGTTGTGGAGAAGATGATCAAAGACACGGGACTAGACTTTTGATAAAGTAGCCTTAAACCTAACCCAAACCTTGTCCATATCCCTGTCCCTAACACGATCCACCAATCCAAAACCTAACTCTAACCCTAATCTTATCCCAAACCCTAAACTTAACCCATACCCCAACTGTATACACAACCTGTACCTTGAAGGGTAAGTCCACCCTAGAAATTTCACTGTTTCAATAAAAGGAGATAAATTTGAATAGTATTTTTAAAAATAAATGAGCAAAATCGGTCAAAGAATAAGAAAATTACACTCATTTCCATTTTCTAGTAAACTACTCTCGGCTCTGCGAATTGGCAACACCGATGACATCATATGCGAGCAGGTCTCCATTCACTTTGTACATGAAATTTCACATTTTCTCAATTATCTTGGAAGTTACACATTTTCTAACCCCCATATAGTAAGATAGTCAATGTATGTTCAGAAGAATTGCTTTTTACATAACATACTTTGACTATGGGGTGAGAAAATGTGTAACTTCCAAGAAAATTGAGAAAATGTGAAATTTCATGTACAAAGTGAATGGAGAGCTGCTCGCATATGATGTCATCAGTGTTGCCAATTTGCAGAGCTGAGAGTAATTTACTAGAACATGTAAATGAGCGTAATTTTCTTATTCTTTGACCGATTTTGCTCATTTCTTTTTTTAAATGCTATTTAAATTTATCTCCTTTTATTGAAATAGTGAAACCTCTAGGGTGGACTTTCCCTTTAAGTCACCCTATCAAGTCCTAATAACCCCAAACCCACAATGTCTGAAGCTGTGAATGGAGAAAATCAAGATCTATGGTTCTGTCCCTGAAAGCAAAGTGGGTTTATTCAAACCATTTGACTACTACATTTGGCAATTCCTATAGACTTTAAGGGTCCACCCAGTTCCCATATGCAGCGGGTTAACATTCTCAGGAATGTTTATGTTTGTACATGTGTGATATGGGCTATTAAGCATGCCCCGGGGGCATGATTTATTTGCCCTATGTCCTATTTCTGACAACAACAGAAAAGAAAAGAAGTTGTCAAAATCATTTTGTGCATTGGCATAACTCAGACAGGAAATCCGAGGAAAAGGTGGATCATAACCTTACCCATTGGTTATTTCCTGAGCGATTTCTTAATACTTTCTTTTCTGTCACAATAAAATGGTTTCTGTGTGGAATGAATAGTCCATGCTACTTAAAGTCCCTTTTTCCATTTACACAATGAAAAAGGGACGCTGTCCAATGTACTAGGCAATTGGCATGATTTGGGGGTGATTTAGAGATTTCAAACAATTTTAGGTGCTTGCTTGAAGCATTTCAGCTTTTGGAGGGATTATTGTGGAAGTATACAATAGGAAATAGTGTGGAAATAATGGATGGGAGGGAATCAATTTAAGATCATTATCTTCTTTTTAAGGTAAATACCTTGGCTTAGGGAAAATAAAAAATGACAGAATAGGTGCTATGAAAGAAGGCACAATAACATTTTTGTGTTCAGTAAGCTCTATATAATTGTAAAAAATCAGCAGAAAAGTATGGCTAGAAAAATCAAAGTGAAGCAACAAAAAAAGTACAGTTTCCCTGTAGTTGTAGCAAGCAATTTCCAGTGCAGGATACTCTATGAATAGGGATTGTTTCATGAAAGGACTTGTC
This sequence comes from Echinometra lucunter, assembly GCA_029962745.1. Lineage (NCBI taxonomy): Eukaryota > Metazoa > Echinodermata > Echinoidea > Camarodonta > Echinometridae > Echinometra > Echinometra lucunter. The sequence continues at coordinate 18,993,252 of CM057171.1, forward strand.
GGATGTTTTATCTGACAAAGTCTGTTTTATCCGACAGTTGCCATAGTAACAGTGCTTCTCAGCCAATCAAAATCAAGGAAAGATGTCAGATCTGACAACTTGTCAGACAACAAATGTTGATGAAACTCTGATGGAAAGTTCTTTTTTGTAAGAGTGATGAGATAAAAAAAATTGTAGATTTTGTTTGATTTCCGGACAAGCCCCCAATTTGCTAAGATGGGGAGCATCTACACATACTTATTCAGGTTTCATGCAAGGATCAAAATCAGAGTGGGAAGTCCCTAAAGAATTTTGCTGATTTCTTGCCTTTATTCTTGCTTTGGCATCTCATACTATAGGCACCAAAAATGACCATTTATTGTTATTAACGTTTTGTAACATTATGATGAAACAACTACCAGTACTGCAGTTATGAAACAACTTGGTACCTCTTCACTTTTAGTGAATCCTACTGCTTGTTATTTTTTAAATCATGATAAATGCTGTCTGCTGTCAGATTATTTCCTTTGAGATGAAAAAATAGCAAGATATTAGAAATACTAAGATGCTGTGAAGACTTTTCCCTTCATACTAAATTTAAAGAGAGGCAAAAATAGTTAAGATACTGGCCCAGAGACATAAACTCCAGCATTGTTGACATGCTCCACACAGCCAACTTTAGAGGTGTACACCTTGTTGGGTTTTGGTAAGGATGGCAAACCATATCTTTAAAGGAGAATGCAACCCAGACATCAGTGTGCTTCCAGTGAATGAAGAAGAACAAGAAGAGTAAAAAGTGAAAGTTTGAGGAAAATCAGACAATCTGTGCAAGAGTTATGAACTTTGAAAGTTTATTATTTTGGGTATCCTTGAATTGGCAACTTTGCCAGCATCTGTGATGTCATCGTGGACAACTCTCCATTCATTTGTACACAAAATTGAACATTTTCTTTATTTTCAAGGAAAATAAAAATTCTTTTGATATATTGTTTGAGTATGACATGGCCGTATCAATTCTGCAAGCATTTTGGGAGGAATTATGTTGATTCCTGACTTGAAATTTCATATAAATAAGTTTTTTTTAAAATTATGTACGAAATGAATTGAGAGTTGTCCACGATGACATCACTGATGCTTGCAAAGTTGCCAACTCAAGGATCCCCATAATAGGGATTTACTGAATCTTTCAAAATTCATAACTTTTGAACAGATTGTCCGATTTTGCTCAAACTTTCACTGTTTTTTCTTCTTGGTCATCTTTATTCACTAAGAGCACACTGATGCCTGGGTTGCATTCTCCTTTAAATGAAACTCTTGGATTATTGTGTACAGAGTTGTTTGGGAGGAAGATTCCCATCATGCTTTCATGTAGTTTAGGCCATGATCTAGCGTTTCTTTCAGAGGTTTGCATTAAAATCCACCAGAATACAAGGATGGGACATCGATTGTTCGTTGACATGTATCTTTTTTTGCCAAAATTTTATTTTGCTTCCTAAACTGTATAGTTTTGAAACTAAAATAACATGTAACATCATCATTAGTGTAACTGCAGAGGAATTCTGTGCCAGTTCTATGACCCCATAATCCTGATTGCCGTCACCTATCTGACTGATTTTTTAGAACTTTGAAAGTAGAATCAGTGACTGATAAATACTATCGTATAGCCATTGATCATAGCATGTTTTTGTTTGTTGTGAAGTGGGGGACAATTATCCATTCATAGAGGATTAAAAGGGGTGTACTTATCCGTTCTTAGGGGATTAAAAGCAGCTTACAAATTGAAAGGGAGTCTGAGAGATCTACTGTAATTTTTGACAGCTTCCTTTTCACTCCAGCTTCTTTGACAGATTGCCCAATGGACTAGAAATGAAGATAAATACTTTACGCTTGAAACTGTAACAACCCAGTGAGTTTAAAATTACCCATTTGTTAGAAAATAACCCTTGTGGATTTGCTTTAAAAAAGTTAAATTCTTTGGGAAAACTGTACACATTCTTTTGTCTTTCAGCAGAGCTATTTTGGACATAACAAAAACTTTTTGAAAACTTTCCAGATCTGAATTACTTATCACTTCAGCATTTTTTAACCTCTTGAACAGTAACAGGGTGTTCAGACGTTAAAAAATTAATACTAGAACGGTATAGCTATACGATGAATTTATACATCTGAACATCGTATAACGAAACGACGTATAACGAAACGACGGTCAGAGCATCATTTTGAACTAGAACTCGATAACGAATCAGCATTCCGTGTACATCTGAATGTGTGGTGACTATAGAACAGTATAACTGGGCGGGGCTTAATGTGACCGCGTGCGAAAGGTGACCCGTGATTCGTGGAAGTGGAAGGCCAGCAGGGGCCAGCACTGACGTCATGACCATAAGCATCTATACAACGTTTTCCAGAAGGGCCAAGATTATGCGTTTGAAAGGTCTGTCAGCTATACGAGGATCGCTTATACGTCGTTTCTTTGTCGAGTTCTAGTATAAATTTTTTTGCATCTGAACATGGTGTTAGCCTGAGATAACTCGGGCTAGAGTCTATACAGGGCTTGATACAAACTAGTGCCGGAACACATGGGCCCCAAAAATTTGGGTCCAGACCCATGAAATTGAATAATTTTAACACAGGGCTCAACACATATTGGGCCCAGAATTTCAATTTCGGATCCCCTACCTAAAAAGTAAGTATAAGATACATACAAATGTGCAAGAACACCCAGGTTTTGTCTTCTTATTTCAGCAGCAGCTTTTTCATTTACTTCTGCAATATACAGAGTCATGTGTGAACAAGAATTTGGAAATTGTAATACAGTGGAAACTCAGTACAACAAGGTCCTCGGGACCATCAAAATTACCTTGCTATAGCAGGAATCTCGTTATATCAGGGTGAAAAAACAATAAAATATGAAGAGCTGGGACCAGAATATTACCTTGTTATATCAGGAATATTGTTATATCAGATCTCTTTATACCGAGTTTCCACTGTACCCTATTCATATCAGGGGTAGAATCCCAGTCAAGACTAATACCCATTTCAAACAGAGCAGATTTTCAACGGGTGCACTCGGGGACACCCGTTAAAATCTCTGTTAGTGTTGGAATGGACAACACGGTTAAACTAACGGGGAAACACAGATTAAATTTTCCAAAAATGTTACCCTTGAAACGTCTGGATTAAACATCGCTAGTTCAACAGGGAACTCCCGGGAACAGTCTGTTTTAAAGGTCGTCGCTGTGAAATACCGATAGAAATCCCGATTGAAATGTCCAGGGATACTCTGTCTGACAGGTCGTCGCGGTGAAACACCAGTAGAAATCTCAAACGAATATCAAAGTTTGTGGTAGCTTCTGCATCCGCTTGGTTACACACAGAAAACTGTTTGTGCGGTGACATATCAGCCCATTGTGTGACCAATCAGATTCAAGTATTTTGGAGGTCAGTTCAGGCAGTCTTGATCCTGTATGAGAGGATGTTGAAGAAATTTCACAGGGAGTTCTGCCAGCAGATTCACCGTTGGACAACAGGTGAAAGTTATTTGGGGTTGGGGGGGGGGGAGAGATCAGAAAATTAGAATTTTTCGGTCTACCATGTGCACAAGCACAGAAGCAAAAGAGCACAGCAGATTTATGTACTCTATCTGCTGCAGATATGAAAGGTAGCATGATTGTAGATTTGGATAGAGTCAGTAGCTGTACATGTACTTAATACCATTTTGGCAGTGAATATGAGAACGACCTTAAATTGCTCTCCTCATTGGGAGAGTGTGAACACTTCGATCGAGGTATTCTATCAAACTGTACTTCCTGTTTCCACCCAATAATGTCATTGCAAACTTCCTGAACGAGCAAATCGTTTTCTGAAGCCAAAGTGAAGTGTCCAGTGGACTTCCGGAATATGTTGTCCAAGTGCTTCCAGTTTTTGTGATTTACATGTAGGTCATTGGAAATTGTTACTGTATAGATTATCACTGGGTACATACAGTCTTCAGTGCTATAGTCTGGAGGGAAATATTGCTCACATGTAGGATCCTGTGATGGTAGTGAGGTGTTATGAAAAGCAAACAAATACAACTCAAATGTTTTATCTGTTTTGACCGAGGAGTGGCTTAAATTGTATAATTGTTTTATAAAGACTTGATGTTACTGCTACAGGATTATTATGAAAAAAGAATGATGGTAGAACTGAAATATATGATTAGATCTCTCCAGCGAGCCAACTAGGATATGTTCCTGTGGTTCCGGAATTGCACTTTATGTGGAAATTGAACTTTTAGACAATCTGTCATCAGGTTCCTGCAATTTTCTTATTTCCTTGCATTGACTTCACTGCTTGATACTCCATTTCGATTTCCTGCATAGGATTGTATAAACTTTGAAGTACATGTGTTGAATGAAAACCTTCCCAAGAGAAATATGTATCCATGATTTGTTGATGTCATTGAAAACAGATTTGATTCGTTGACAAGAGGGAGATGAGGATAGTGATGTTCTAACAAAGAGTTCCTAGGTTCCAAGAAATCAGTTTTGGCTAAACTAAATTTCATTATTCCTTTGTTAGTGATTTCATTAAATGTGACATGTCATAGATTCAGATGAACTTTTTGATAACTTCCAGTTGTGTCAATCAGTACATTTCTTATTTCGTACCATGAACTGTTAAGGCCTGAGGGAAGTTTGAGGATGACTTATATGACAGTACATCTAACGCGTTTTATCTTAATGTCATTAAGCGAAAGAAGGCGTCCAGAGTGCAAAACAAAAAATGCAAAAATTAGAATGTCTAATTCGGCATATACGAATAGAATTTTTGCAAAGATCGTGCCACAAGAAGATCATATATCAATTTACATGCTTCCTATTAAATTATCAATCATCATTTGAAAAATTAAATTTTCAATGATTTTCTATTTTACATTCCAGACGCGTTCTTTCACACAATGACATAAAGATAAAATGCCAAAGTGTGATGCATGGATGCTGTAACTCAAATGAATGACTTAGGATGCCTATCAAGTGAGCTTCAAATAAACAAAATAAATAGTGACCTGCATGAACATTTCTAAAATAAATTATCAAGTTGGTATTCTTTAAGTATTTTTTTGTAATTCCCGTCTAGTACCTCTGCGATTGGTAATATTCCTTCCTTGGAGTGAAAAAAGGGAGATACATGTATTTGTGCAGTGATGATTACGAAAGCCACATTGTAAGAAAAGTGCAGATCAGTGCCGCATGGCATTCCAAAGCTTTCTTTATGTATAGATCCTCTGATACAGATCAGCGATGCAAGCAAAACGTCAAACAAGTGGAGCAAAACATCAGCATCTTCTCTGCATTGCAAATCGACATCACAATAGCCTTGATGTCATCTCTTGAGAAGAGAGCAGTGGCATTTTGTCTGACTTTTTTTTCTTGTGAGGGAATGCCACTATCTACCATTTTAGCATGGTTGTGAAAAGTCTTGTGATGATTTTGATGATTTTCTGTCAGTGTGGTTTAGAATGTAAGAAAAAGAAACAAAAGAGGAAGAAGATGAAGAAGAAGAAGAAGGAGGAGGAGGAAGAGAAGAAGAAGGAGAAGAAGGAGAAGGAGAAGAAGAAGAAGGAGAAGAAGAGAGAAGAAGAAGAAGAAGAAAGGAAGAAGAAGAAGAAGAAGAAGAAGAAGAAGAAGAAGAAGAAGATGAAGAAGAAGAAGAAGAAGAAGAAGAAGAAGAAGAAGAAGAAGAAGAAGAAGAAGAAGAAGAAGAAGAAGAAGAAGGAGAAGGAGAAGGAGAAGGAGAAGGAGAAGGAGAAGGAGAAGGAGAAGGAGAAGGAGAAGGAGAAGGAGCAGGAGAAGAAGGAGGAGGAGGAGGAGGAGGAGAAAGAGAAGGGGGGGGGAAGAGGAAAAAGATCAAATGGGTTGAGGAAGAGAAAAAGGGAGGAGAAGAAGAGAACTCTGTCCAGAGGAATGATTAATGTTTGGTAAGAAAAAGAAATTATTCGGTCATTTCTTTAATCATTATTTTCAGTAAGAATGGTAGTAAATTTCTATAACCATTGCTAATACAACTGTTAGGATTATTTTCAAGAATCTGTCACAGAAGTATTATTATTATACTTTTAGGGGGAAATGTGGGGGGGGGTGGTAATTCAAACCTCTCACTGCATGTATTGTAATGTAAATTCATAGTATACATGTGGACACAGTTGTGATAAATGGAGAGGGGTTGTTATGAACAAGGTACTTGAATAGAATTGGGAAGTATTCATGAATGAGAAGACTTGGAAAAACTTTGTTTCATCTCTTTCAAATCACAGTGGAAACAGATTTTGGTAGACTGGTAGCAGTCATTGCACGTGAATGGTATGCAGAGGTGATCAGAAGTGGGCGAAACACTTTCTTTCTTGCCCTGTGTGCTCGCTCATTGCACCATAAAAGCAGATTATCTCGCTTGTGTGTCCCCACTTTGCTTTGCATTCTCTGTCATGTTGGAATTGGATAATACATCAACAGGCCACTCCTATTAGAGAGATATTTCCCAGTCTTAGTTTGGTTGACTAGTTGGTTTGGCGGATCACATACCTAGGAGATACAGGGGATTTCTGCTCTTCGGCGCATCAGAGGTAATAGCTGAGGATTTGAGGATTTTTACAGATACCTGTGATTGACAAGTAAGTTTAATTTGTGTAGCTGTGATGAGACTCATTAGGTCATCCTCTTCAGATTTTCATGGTTTTTGATGACATGGGTTAGTTTGAAATCAACTTATTGAATAATGATTTCTAATGACTAATAGTGACACTGACTGATGAATCCCTCATAGGTTCTGTGAGGCACAAGGCTACATGGTGAACAGTTCTCCAAAGTAGATTCTGACGTGGCAGTTGTCGAAAAGGGTTTGTGAAACTTCAAAAATTGTGTGAAGACATTCCTTTTCAAACTTAGAAATAATAGAATGGATCTCTTGATATCTCTCTCTCTTAGTGGGGTAGGAAATAACTAAGGCTGCTTATCAAAAGTCCTGTCTTCTCTACGAACGTTCTTTTATATTGGCTTTCCCGATCCCCGTTGTTTTCTCTACAGAGAAATGGGAGGATCGGAGGGGAAAAGATGCCAAGCTGCGTTCCAGATTGGCTCTGACTTTTGATAAGGTGCCTAATCCCAAAGTGCCTCTGTTAAACACCCCTTCATGTTTCACAAAAATCCAGGTGTACTTATTACGTACCCTTCTTCTCCTCAATCGCCCATTTGATTAAATGATTCTTATTATTATTTGGTTTGGCGTCACCTGTGCCTGGGAGGTGAAAAGCGAACTGAATCACTGTAACCCTTAGGTCTCTCCTCTCGATATCACTGATTGGGAGTGTGCAGGTGGAACATATACAACTGGGTTTCCCACGAAGAGTGCAGTGGGATCTTTAAGGTGCAAAGGTGGTGACTCTCCTTTACACCGGACCTCCATTTAATGTCCTATCCGAGGGATGGAGTGTTTCCACTGTAGCATAGCCTGCGTCTATGAAACGGGAGCGGCACGATAACACACAACGCAGGCTTCACTCATCCACCTGGGTTGGACTCGAACCCACGATCTTTGGTTCGACAGGCAGACACTTTACTGACTGAGCCAACTCGCTCCCTATTAGAGCATTGGTGCTCTAATGATCTCAGGTCACTCCTTCTATTAACTCTGGTAATTGATCGGTATAATGGATGATTAGTTTGAACAAATGATTAGTCCATAATTGACTCTGTTTGCATTGACAAGTCCAGCAGCCTCCTCATGAAAGTAATACACTCTTGCCGTGTTTCCACAGTGACTCGGCTCCAGTGTTGAATCCTCAAGCAGGGTTGAACTCTGCAAAGAGAGCAACTGTGATCGTGTTAATACGGAAACAAAAAAGGCGAGTTCAACACGGCCCGCGGATCACAAACGGAGGTAGAATTGTGATGACTTGCCGAGCTCGCCCAATGACCTAGGTCAGTGGGTTCGACACGGCTTTCTGTTTACGCACAAAAAAATAGACGAGTCTGACTCGGCTCGCGGATCGAAACCTGCGATTCTGGCGGATCAAAAAAGCGGTGTTCAACACGGCTCGTGGGTCACACTGATCCCGTTTACATGACATAAAATTGCTGTGTTGAGCATGGGTCGTGTGTCGAACCCCCGAGCCGAGTCAATGTGTAAACACGGTATCTATGTAGTGTAGTTTCAGACATGCATGTGTGCAAACCATCACACATCCAGATGAAATTTCTGAAAATAATTTTTTTTTATTTGAAATTTGAAATTTGCAAATCAAAGTCTTTCATACTCTCTGCAGGACATATGTCATTTGGCAAGACATTCACCTGCATTTTCCACTCTCAGCCCAGGTGTAGTAAGTCGGTAGGCCTACCTGGTAGAACTTTATTCCTTGGATGCACTGGGCAATGAGAACTCCCCCATAAATTCCTGGTAGTGATATGATTTTTGGGGGTCCCTCTCGGAGAACATACCATGGTCTCAACAAGTCTACAGCAGATTAATAAGACGTGTTGGAATCGATTAAGTACGTAATCAATTGATTAATTAACATTCGACTGGAAATCGTAATAACATAAGATGAAATTTTTCATTGCATGTCTCTCAGGTTTTGTTGATAGCAGTAGGTACAAGGTGTACATTTGCAAGCCTCCTTGAATGTCCTTTTTCATATGATAATTGTATGCAACAAACACCTTTCTCCCCAAAGAGTTTCTTTTTAGGCATTGACACATCTAGTCTGATAGTATCTGCTCCTGCTATAAGGATATACAGTGTCTTTTTTTGATAATGTAGTAATGAAACTCTGTGGATGTTAGTATGGAAGAAATAAAGGCATATGGTCATACCCCACTGATAACATCAACAACACAAATTTTCTTCAACCCACCGACTACTTAAAGGCATTGGCTAACTTTGTGAGCAGCTGATTTAAAAAATTCTCAAACTAAGATGAAACATGTGTATGAGTTCTTGTATTTATACTCAAAAACCCTGAAACCGACCATAGTTTGGAAGGAAAAGCTGTAAATTAGACGCAAACCGCGATTTTATTAGCTTTTGTCTCGAGAGACACTGAACTAAGAGGACCGTTTGGACGAATTCAAAAATACCGTTACTTGCCTTCCGCCGCGTGATACGTCAATACACACAGTGCGGTCCGTTGAGTCATGTGCGCATGCGCACTCCTTACGTTGGGTCTATGCAACCGACCCTCGTATATTTTTCAAACATTGGTTCACATTTCTAATATTTAAAAATACTTCCCGTGGATATTATGCTCTGAAACTTTCACACTGGTATTTTTACACTATAACCCTAATGTTTATCCCATTTTTAAGTGACAAAATGAGATTTTTTTAAAATCATGACAATGTTAGCCAATGCCTTTAATTCTCTAACAGCCTGTTCAGACACAAAACGCTTATCCCGAAACTTGATAAAGAAATATTGTATAAAGAATCATCATATAGCGAACAGTTTTCAGACACACATCCCAAACGCTTTAAAGAAAATGTTGTATACATGTAGATGCACAGTTTCCTAACACAGTTTCGCATGTTGTCGTGACAAGATCACGTCTCCTTTTGACCACCCTCACGTTAAGCCCTGTCCAGATATATCGTTCTATGGTCGCCATACATTCAGACACTCACGGACTGTGATTCTTTATCAGTTAAGTTCTAGTTCGAAACGATGGAGCCCAGACCCTAGTCTCATTATACGACGTTTCTTTATATGTCATTTCACATGGATAGTGAGCATACAGACACAGAAATTCATTGTATAGCTGTAATGTTTTGGTATAGCTGTACGGTAATTTGTCGTGCACTTTGTGTGTGAATGAAGCGCAGTAGGACGATTTGTTTGAAATTTTTGTTATCTACCAAGTACTGTTACTGTACTAGGCTTAAGTCAACTTCTATGCTCCCCTGTCAGTATTAATGAGGTGTTTCCCAAGTGTGAACAAGCCCGAAGAGTGAAATATGAATTGCCATAGAATGTGATATTTGTCTGTGTGGGGATGTGCTCATAAATGATTTCCTTTTATTACTGCATTGATATTTGATTCACCTGTAAAGTGAAATATTATCGCCAGCTGTGCACTGTAAGACACTCTAGGCATCCTCAGTAGTGACATTCCCTCTAAGGGTATTTTCCAGATGAAATAAGTTCTAGAAAATTAGTGTTTTTGAAGATGAGACCATCACTTCACTGTGAAAGGTCCTTTGAATGGAGAAATTTGTTAAACTCTTGAACACCAAGCCAGAGGTAGCTCTGGGTTGGGTGTATGGAAAATATGTGTCATACCAAAATCAGTTCTATTTTAGTTATGGAGATATGAGCTCTTTTGAAACACACAAGTTTGCTGAACATCACAGTGTAATATATATGTTTATTTGTACGATGTACAAGAAAGGAAACTTATTAGGCACTTATTAGGCACCTATCAGAAGTCGCATCCATCGTTTTTTAGCGTCTTTTCTGCGTGCAGGTATTCACATTGTCTTACCCCCTGTTGTTTTGTCTGCGGAGGAATGGGAGGATAGTGGACAAAAAGACGCTGAGCGGGAAAGACGCTAAAGGCCATGGTCAAAGTGGGCTCAGACTTACGATAAGAAGCCTTAGCTATTCATTATCAAGTTCTGGAACGTAACAAGATTTGGAGTGTTAACAGGGCTTCTTAGGTTTCCTTTTGGTTTGGTGGTTGTCCTGGGAAAAACTATTTTCCATGTTTGGGTTCGTTCTGCCAAGTCTGAGAAACTTAGTATCAAGTTCACAAAGGACATGTAATTTCCTCCCAAGAGAGTTAGGGGCAATATCAATCTCACACTGAAAATTGGTTCTTTTTTTCTCCGCTCGTTGTTCTTTGGAGCAATAATGTTTCCTTTTTGAACTGTGTTTCTGCTCTCGTCAGTAGGGAATAGAAAAATGGACGCATTCCAGGAGTTTTGCGCTGGGAGATTATTCGGATCGCGTGTCAAGAGCGCCTGTGGCCGAGATTGCGTATGCCTTACTTACATTGAGGGAACCGTTTCAGAAGATGTCTTTTTTTTCAAGTTTTATACCACCATGAAGCAGAAAAGTGGGTTAACATTCCTGTAAAGACGTTCAGAGAAACGTTATAGGAGGCGGCGACATTAGTCGCAGGAGGATAATCAAGATTTATAACAAATTGAATCAGGAGAATTATTTAAGGGTCAGTTTTCTTTGCAGTCCTGTCCTACCTTTTTCAAATCACCTACAAAACAAGTTGATACAGGTTAATAGCCTGGCCTGGGGAAACCAACTGGTATTATAAACAGGAACTGAATAGGCTTCTGCAAATGTGAGGGGAAGGAGGGGGCAGTAAGAAGTTTGGTAAATTTGTTTTCCTTACTTATACCACTTATGCCAAGACGTGGATTCCCATTGTAATTGGTTAAGTAATATTGTGGCTCGAGAAAGTAGCACTTTTCAAACAGCTATATAGTAAACTTGTAAAGAACATCAGTTTGAATAGCGGGAAGGAGAAAAAAAAGAAGGTTGGTAAAGAAGTGAGGTAGGAGCAAGTGAAATTAAAAATTGTGACAAGTAGAAGGGGGAAAAGATCAGATGAACATGGGAGAAAGATGAAGAAATAGGAAAAGAAAGGGACAGTGGGGATAGAATATGGCACAGAGAATAGAGGGGAAGAAATAAGCTACTACATGTATTCACACTGAAAAAAGGGAATAGAATCGTGTATACCCAGATAGATGGCAAAAGACGCGGATGAAGAGGAGAGGAGCTTTGAGAAGAAAGTAATGATACATGCAATGCCAGGGCAAAGATACGCAGAGAGAAAGACAGAAAAGAGAGAGAGAGAGAGATACAGACAGACAAAGACAGAGATAGACAGACAGACAGAGAGGAGGGTGGGGAAGGAGTGGGGATGGGGCTGAAAAAGAAGGAGGTTGGGAAAGAGAGTGGGGCAGAGGAAAATGGGAAGTTCAAGAAAAGGCAAGCATATCTGCTTTATGGGTCGTTAAGTTTAGGAAGAGGCAAGTAAAAATTGTAATGAAATATGACATTGTAATTTACTAACTAGCAGTATTTCATTTCATTTATTTTTACCATTTTCAACTCAGAATAACATACATAATTATATATACACAAAATAATTACATAATCATCAAAATACATAAAATAAGAAAAATTGTCAAAAATGAAAGTTTCCAAATTAGGTATATAAATGAATAAATGTTGAAAATGGAGTAGCATTAGCTTATATAATAGGGTCATAGGGAACAACTCTTGAAGGTAATCAAAAGTTCTATTCATGCATTTGTACTGTGAAAGAAACTCTTTGCTAGCAACTGAGTAAGGTGGAGTAGTTTTATAATAGAACAGATGCCTCGTGTGAGATTTTGGAGCCACCAACCGAATTGATAAGTGAATATATGGTACCCCATACAAAATGTGACACAAATGTCGGCTGAACACTTGAGCTATTTCTCGTCTTATTGCAAATATGAGGGCATGCAATAGCAATCTTTTTCAGGGAGCCTTTCCACTGTGATATTTTTCCTTACTGACCATGGAAAGAATGTTAAAGCTCACAAGTTATTTTTCACCACTCCCAGAACTCAAGCTTCTTGAACACAGACAGCGTGACAGGTAATGGAGATTGGGGATGGGGTGAGAAAGTGAGTGGGGGGGGGGGGGGGTCCTCTCCTGACAGGCAGACACACACATACATTCATGTCATCCTTGAACATCTCCATGTCTCATGACATGGCCTGCCCTCTCAATGTGGTTGCAATTTGTCGATACCATTTTTCCTTTGAACTTCACACGGTCCTGACATTGGCATTGCGTGTGACAGAAACATTCCATCCGCTGAGAGACAGAAGGCCTTCATTAGAAAAAGTAATATAACTTAACATGGATTTAATGCCTTTATGGATCTTAGCAAACATTCCAAACGTAGAAATGCCCTCACGCTGCAGAGCAGAAGAAAGGTATGTTGAAATGTCATGATCAATATCTACAGGTGAGAATGATGGAGATTTGGAGGGTTTTTTATTTTTGGAGAAAAAAATATGTAAAAAAAAAAAGGAAGGTACTTGCAAATAGTTGAATAGACTTTTGTTTTTACCTTTTTCAGAGAAAAGAATGAAAAACTAAAAACAGAGGCATGAAATGAAATTATTCAACAAATTTAAGCTGTTAGAAATAAACTTAAAACTGCATTCTTTCATTCCTTTAATTTTGTTACAGGCACCAGTGGGTTAATGCCTAAAGATTACAATCACCTGTTTTACAAATTTTTGTGCTTGCATAAGTCAGTATGCATATTTGCATGTATAATTATGCATTGCTAGGTTGGGCAAACATTTTGATTTGCCCGATGTAGCAACACTTGATGCATGCAATCTGCACTCTGACAGTTGAAAAACAATGAATTGTAATACTAGTATATGTACGTATATTATCATCCAAAGATCTCCTCTCAAGCACTCTCTCGACAGACTTGTTTCGTAAATCATTCAAATTTATGATTTCTTTTCTCTGAGAGAATCATTCATGACAAGCTTTACAATTCACCTGTTATGTTTGATAGTATTTGTGTAGATGGAATTCACCTTGGAAATTTGCTATGTCAGGAATGTCTTTTTGCAAACTGTTCAGCTCTGCATGACATTTGACTACAGCAGGAAACTGTTCTGTTTTGAAGCTTAAAGAACAAAAAGCTCAAGCCTTTCAGCTTTAAAATTCAAAATACATGTCGATTAAAAAAGGAGGAAGAGAAAATATTAAGGTTAACTCCATTATCAAACTTTTGGATGGTGCAAAGCAGTTTGTCCTGCAAGTTTTTCCTGCAAGTTTGATTTGCCCGATGTAGCAACACTTGATGCATGCAAACTGCACTCTCCAATTCCAAGGCATCCAACCCAAGTAGTGTATAGGCTGATGTTCTGAGAGATACGCAGTTTCTAATGTGAGTATGGGTAAAGCACTGCGGTTTGCCGCTCCAGAGGAAATACAGTGTATTAATGATTTGATAATGAGCATGATGATAAATGACTGCAGCTGACTAGGTATTCAATGTCAAAAGTAGTTATACATTAAAGTGTAGGTAATAACAAGAACTTGGTACATGTGTATGGTATATTTATCAATTTGTGCACTACTGTATGCTGTATCCTGTTTTACTTGCTATTTTTATCAGAGGTACACTCTTAAAAATTCTGGGTCAAATTGACCCAGAAAAGAGTCCGTTGGGGCCACATTCCGTTCCAGGTTAAAAAAAAATGACCCGGAATAGGACTTGTTTCTGGGCCACATTTGACCTTTGCCGAGTCACATCATCCAGGTCATTGTTGACCCAGAATGAAGTGTAGCTCCAATAGGCTCTCTTCCGGATCAACAGGTATCTGGAAACTTGGGCCCTTAAAAATGTTGGTCCATAGAAGCTTGAGTTCTGGGAAGGTGAATAACGTTTAAGTTTTCCCATTTTTTCCATGATGGTTAGGATTGGGAAGAATATTATAGTCGGAAAGTCGCTTGGGAAGGATGCTTTCAAAGTTTCCTCATATTAGAAATATGACAAGAAATAGCTGAAAAGTTGGGGCCCAATTCAAGACAGATTTGTGTGGCGTCCCATGTATTTGTTTCTTTGTACTTGTACCTTTTTGGGAAGTTAGTGAATCTTCATCCCCAGATCTCAAACAGCTAGACACGTGTGTTTATGTACAGTGGATGGATGGATGGATAGATAGATAGATAGATAGATAGATAGATAGATAGATAGATGGATAGAGAGATGGATGGATAAATAGATAGATAGATAGATAGATAGATTTTAAAAAAAAATTAATAATCATGCTTCTCAACTAGAAGTTGCATGCCATGGGTTACATTCTTGCAAAATACACATTGCACATTAATGGAAATGAAATAATACATAATCGCTAAAACATTGTAAAACATTGTAGAAATGACAAATTTAGAACTTTCATTCAAAGAGCTAATCAAACTTTCCTGATTGCTTCAGAACAGTTTCTTTCACATGATAATAGCATGACCTAGAACTTTTTTTAAAAATCTGTAATGATGGGTACATGTAAACCCTACAGACTCTCTTGTGAATACAGCAAATGTTGTGTTCATGTCTGACTTGTTTGGAAGAATGAACACAATTTACTTAGCCTTGAGGGCAGACTACATTAACCACTCAACTGCCTGTCTCTACAGTGTAGTATAAAAAGGATTTTGACATTTATGACATTTCCATTCATCTCTCATTGTTTGCTTTTCAATTTAGGGAGTCTAAAAGTTGGTATTATTTGATTTTCCGTCAATGTTTAAACATCAAACTCAATTGAATTTTGATGTAGACACCTGTTCAGAGTTCATTGCTCAGCAATCCACTTTGTTGTTGTTTTTAAAGAAAATTTATGCTCCATTTCTTTCTTTTCCAAAGACTATTTATTCCTTCAAACTTTTTTTTTCCGCTTCTCTATTATTTTCCCACCAATGGGGATTGAAAATGGAAGGTGTTATTCAGTGGATATTCCGTGACTTTTTGCTGAACAGTTCAGAAACTGGAAGGTTTGTCATTTATTTACATATATGAAGAGTTCAGATGAAAAAAACCAATAGCCCAAACACCATTTTTGAAAATTTTAAAGTAAGGTCATAGTCATATAGTAGGAAATAATACTTTTCAAATGATATATTGCCCATTACATATAAAGGTATATTGTTGAAGTTATTGTTGAAATTAGCATATATTTTCTTATCATTTACTTTATTTTTCTTGAGCTTTAATTGCAAATATCTCAGTTTGACAAATATGGATGTATTGATTTTCGCATTCAAACTCTTCATATATTCTCATGAACATTTTGATACAGAATGACAATAATTCCTCATTATAAATCAAATAGAAATACACAATATTAGTAAAAAGAACAAAAAAAGTGTTTTTAATTTGCATGGATACATAAAGTATTAAGCTAGCACCACTGGGAACCTGGTGGGGGTCTCCTATAAGCCTTTGTAAGAATCAAAGAATTTTAGTCATTAGGATGATAGATAATCGGAGGGGGGGGGGGGGAGTCAAAGTTTTTTTTGCACTGGGACCCATGCCTCATGTCAACTTTCTACCTTCATTGCCAATCTCTCACACCTCACCATGTTTATAAGTTCATCTGTCATCAGATCAACAATCAAACAGCAGCGGGACTATGTCAAAGAACCATTTCCACCTCACTTCACTGTTCTGTCATACTGCGCCTCATGGGGGCCCCCACCAAACAATCCAAATGTTTTTCCAGACAAACACAACAGTGAATCCCAGTCAGGGGCACATCTAGCCAATACAGATGTTCAGATAGAAGGGGCGCTTTAAATTTCACAAATTTTCTCTCTCTTTTTTTAAATTTTTTTTTTTACAGAAAATAATTAATTGTACATGTGTCCTAGATATCATTTGGACTCAGGATTTTACAGCACTCCTCTTAGAAAATAACTGTTTTCTTTAAAATCATGAAAATGGATGTGCATAAGACATGTTGCAGGAGCAGGTATCCTATTAAATCATTTAGACTACCCCCCTCGCATCTCTCAACCCCTCCTCCAATCTCTCTCTGTATAACTCTCTCCTTTTTTTTCTACAATGCCTCTCCCATGTCTTCTCTTTTCTCCATATTTCTCTCCCTCATCTCTCCCCATCTCTCTATCTTTCCTCATTTTTCTATTCCCCATCTCCCCCTGTCTCTCATCTCATATCTCTCTCCTCCATCTCTCGCTCTCTGCTCTTCCAGCTCCAGGTCCTCCTCACAATTTCTCTGTGTTTGCGCCCATCTATCTCTCCCCTCTCTCTCTCTCCCCCTCTCCCCTCTCTCTCCATCTCTCTCTCTCCCCCTCTCCCCTCTCTCTCCATCTCTCTCTTTCCCCACCCCTATCTCGAACCTCTTCCCCCCTCCTCCCTCTCCCAGTCTCTCATTTCTCCCATCTCTCTCCCCTTCTCTCATCTCTCTCCCCTTCTCTCTCCCCAATTTCTATTCCCTCATCTCTCCCCATCTCTTCCATCTCTCTCCCACATCCATCTCCCTCCCCTTTTCTCCTCCATCACTCCCCAATTTGTCCTCATCTCTTCCCTCCCATCTCTCCCCTCGCTCTCTCCTCTGGCTTTCTTTCCTTTTCTCTCCCCATCTCTCCCTCCTCTTCTCTCTCCCCAGTATCTCTCTTATTCCCTTCCCCCCATTTCTCTTCCCTCATCATCTCTCCCCATCTCTCTCTCCCCCCCCCAATCTCCCTCCTCTTCCCTCCCCCATGTCCTCATCTCTTCCCTCCCATCTCTCCCCTCCCTCTCTCCTGTGGCTCTCTCCCCATTTGTCTCCCCATCTCTCTCCCATCTCTCCTCCTCTCTTCCCAATATCTCTCCTATTCTCTCTCTCTCCCCTCCCTCCCCTCCCCTCCCCTCCCCTCCCCTCCCCTTCCCTCCCCTCCCCTCAGAGCTCTCTCTCTTCCCCCTTCCCCTTCCTCCCTCTTGTCCAGACAACTTGCATCAAGCAATAGTTGAGATTCCTGTTAATTACTGGACAAATTGCTTTACCACCAGAACCCTCTCCTTGACTTCACATGACATCACATGACATCACATGACATCACACATATCTGATGCCAGCCTAGTACTGCATCAACACGCAGTTTTTATCTCCAACAGATAAATGTTGGAGCAAGGCGCTACCCCTTGGTTGGAGGCATAGACATATAATAAATTTACTAGATGAAAATTAGCATGCACGGATATCATTACGCGAATGGCATTAGACCCCGCCTCTTTCCGATCATTTGAAGGGGCCGAAAAGCACCCGTTATCACCATGATATCAATAAAACTGTTGCATTATTCATATCTATAGCTCTTATCAATTTTATTGTGACACTTTGATTTAATGCGCATTTTGTTGCGTATTTGTTGTGCATTTATTGCGCATGTGGTAGACTGATGGGCGTGATGTTTTAAAAACATGTACAAACGCATGCTACTCCTTGGAATCATCTTACCAAATGAATTATTCATTTTTTGATCGTGAATATTGATGGTTGCTTCTAATGAATCTGGACAAAATGGCGGAGCTGTAGGGGACTGGGTGGAGGTATGCTTACACCAATTTCAAATTTGCACAGATTTTACACAAAGGAGTCCATAAATGGGCTATGGATACCGGAGATGAGATCAGGAAACTGCATGCCTGCTCATGCAGACATCAGATGCCAACTGATGTGAATCTTTTTTACTTGCAAAATATGCCACTTCCATAGAACTAATTTTTGAGAAAGTCAAAATTTTTAGTCCTCCTAGTCTTATTTTGGATTATGAGTATGAAACAAAACTATATTCAAGGCTGTACACATGATTTTTTTTTTTTTCCGCAGGGGGGGGGGGGGGAAGAATGTGTTCAATATTTGAGGGAATGTTGCAATGTTGTGGGGTTATTCTTTTTTTTAATCATTCATTTTGATTGTGAAAGATGACTCCCCTTTGAGCTCAAGAGGGCGATCTATCCCAATCCATCCCCCAGTTTTCTGGTATGACCATGCCTGAGTAATTCTGAAATAACCACAAAGCACACTACAAAGTCAGATCCAGGGACTTTCTGGAACTGTGTAAGCCGCACAGTGACTATTTCTTGCTTGTTCAAGCTAGGTTCACATAACAAGCCTTGATGTGAATGGCTCATGATAGTAATAACTTCAAGGTAATCTCCTACACTGTGGCTAAGAATTGCACAAGCACCCTCGCAACTTCAGAAGCTTCAAGTTGACTCCAAAAAATGAAAAATATTAAGGTTATTGAAAAAAGTTACAAGCAGATCAATAACCTGAGGCTTATGATATCAATGGATAGTTAACTCTAAACTGGGTGTGAAATAGACAATAAGGACCCCCAAAAAAGCAATGTACAGTATCTTCGTTCATTTGACTTTTAGATGCTAGTTTGTACTTGGCATGACTGCTTCCTCCACTTGATCAGTCAAAGTTTTACTGCTGCCTGAACCTGCCTCCTTGTGAGTGGATCATTTAAAAAAATAAAAAATTGAGGTTTCGATAACATTAAGGTTTACGAAGGTGCCATGCAAACATGGCTTCGGGCTGTCTGCGCATGCTGATCCCAGCACTTCACAGCAGCTTACTCCGCTAACATGCTCTCTATCCGAAAGTAGCATTTCACATCGGCAACAAAGCAAGGGTCCATGCTTGCCGAAAGGAAATAAGCCAACTGTCCTAGTCCCAGCTTTGTCCTCTTCACTTTAGGGATTGATTTTAACTCTTTTGACCTCTGAAGTGTTAGCCAGGTATTTTTACTCATCTGACTTTAAAGTGTATATCTCAAGGATTCCTAGCTTTTAGTCCTCGATCGATGCACCTGCTGGGATTTTGGAGACAGATAGTCGCCCTGGAACAAGAGCAGCTAGGAGAAAAAAACCTTCATTGTCTGCAAACTTTTAAAAGTTGCTCTCTCTCTCTCTCTCTCTCTCTAACTTTTAATACCTGTTTCATGCCATCTGTGAGTAACTCTCCTGCTCTCCTCATATCTACTGGGGTCTCTCCATATCTACCGGGCTCTCTTCTACTCCAGTGACTAGACTAGACTAGAAAGGTGCGCATTGTGTGTGTTCACAGGCTGCAGCGACGCTAACTTGAAAAGGATCCATTCAGAGATTTGAGAACATAGTCATTGTATATTTGCACCAAAGGAGCTATTGGATTCCTTTCAACTGTGTACCCGAATGTTTGTGTGCACGCATTTGCTAACTTGCAGGCTAAGCTAACTGGCTGCTCAAATGTCTTGCACATACTGGATTTAGACTTGGAGTTTACCATCCATGTGGGAAAGTTGCTGCCGTGGAGTGTTAGTGGTTGAGTTTTGGAAGTGACGAAACTTTGGACGTCTATTGGATTTTATTGCATTTTGAAAGCCCGTAAGTTAACACCTGTAATTTCTGACACCTGTTTGTATGTTTTGTGAGTTACTTGTGATGGCAAGGTGCTATATATTTTGCCTCTCATCTTTGACCAGAAAGTCACTCTCTCGAATGTACATGTATACACATGTAATATACTATCTACGTCCAACTTGTATCAGCAAGTTATCAGCAAGTTATTAGCATGTCAGGGTGTAAGTTGCTGCAGTGGTATCATCTTGAGTAGTTATTACTTTATCTTCCAAGTTCCATATTTATTTTCCCTCTGGTAAATACAAAGAAAGACGGCTGAAATATTATCCACTTGTTCCTTGGCTTAGCCTAGTTGATTGAGTGCATTTTTTTGTCTGTGTCTGCGGCTCAGAATTCTTTACAATATTGTAATAATGATTGCAAGTTTGTATAGCCAATAATAAAGTATACTTGTAAGTCTAAAGTACATGTTGTCCACACTGAAAGGGGAATAATTTAATCCCTTATAGGCATAATGCCTTAGCTTGCTTAAAGGCATGGGCTAACTTTGTGAGTAGCTGATTTAAAAAATTCTCAAACTAAGATGAAACATGTGTATGAGTACTTGTATTTGTACTCAAAAACCCTGAAACCAACCATAATTTGGAATGAAAAAGTGTAAGTTAGACGCAAACGGCGATTTTATTATCCTTCGTCTCACGAGACAATCACTAAGAGGACCACTTTGCTTGAATTTGAAAATGCCGTTATGTGCCTCCCGCCGCGTGATACGCCAATACACACAGTACGGTAAGGTGAGTCATACGCGCATGCGCACTCCTTATGTCTATTCTGTGCAACCGACCATCGTATATTTTTCAAACATTGGTTCACATTTTTTATATTTAAAAATACTTCCTGTGGATATTATACTTTGAAACTTTCAGACTGGTATTTTTACACTATAACCCTTATGTTTATCCCATTTTCAAGTAACAAAACAAGATTTTTTTAAAAATCATAACAATGTTAACCAATGTCTTTAATCGAGTTGATGCCAATTTTCTTTTTTGCTACCAAACTGTCTCTGAGCTTTAAGAGCACATTCTCCTCATCGGTAATGACTACACTTGCGAGTATTCCTGTATTTTGCTCTAATGACCGATTATGCCTCATAATAGTAGCTCCAAGCCGATTAGCTTCTGCTGAGGTCATGAAGCAACTAATTCAAGGCTCCGTATCTTCTTGAAGCTTTCCTTTGGGGTATGGTTGGATGACGGTATTCCACAGCCCATTAGAGTAATGATTATTGCCTTGGTCGTTAGATTCAAATAAAATGACAATCATAATATACTCCCATTTATCGATTTGTGGAGATCATAATCAGAATTACATGTATGCAGCCCCGGAGCGGGGGGGGGGGGGGGGTGTTCTTAGATTTGGTTTGGATGGGGGTGTGCCGCTGAAGCCTCCATATCCGTACCCATTTTTAAGGGTCGTTTTTGGCAGAAAAGGGTAGCCATTATTAGGGATTTTGCATTTCGGGTACGGTGTGTACTTCAGCGACAATATGGCGAGGATCATTCTCAACAATAAATTCACCTATGTTTAAAAAAGTGGGGAGCGCGTTTAGGGATTTTCCGGCACAAAACCATACTCCATGTTTAGGGATTTCTTGCCAAAAAGCGACCCATTATAGTGGCACACCCCCGTATACCATATTAGGTGAGCACAACCCACCCCCCCCCCCCTCCCCAGTATGTAGCCCTCTGAACTGTGTGTACATGTACATGGGGAATGTAAAGTTTGACAATGGAGGATAAAATGAAAACAAAGAATAACATAAGGAAGGGTAGAAAGAGAAGATAGTAAACACCAAAAATGGAGTAACATGAGGAAAGATAGAAAAAAAAGATGATTAAAAGATAAAACAAAAATGAGATATGGAAAGACAGAGGAGAAGGTAACAAAAAGAAATACAAGAAAAGAATCATAGAATCTAGGTTCAATACAGGGATGTCAAGATAGACATGTACCTTACAGAGGTGTGAATGCTCAATCATACACTTTATTCTCTTTCCCCATTTGAATACAAAAATAATAGGAATGGTATTTTGTAGGTGCTTCTTAGACACTTTATCTAAGGTGTTTGACTTAACAGGTGAGAAAATCACCAATTGCCATTGCTAGGTACTTTTTGCGGCTTTCAACAGGATGACCTGCTAAAATCAATATACCTTTCATTGGAAAGGGTGTCCAGAATCACGTCTTGCACACGTCCATGCAGATATATGGAAGCTATTCATGTGTGAACCAACCCATTTGACCAGGGCATTTGTCACAGCTCATTTACCAGCCAGGGGCATTTCACATTATGCTGATGTTTGCTCTGTTGATGCGCTTGATTCAGGTTTTGCTTTCAAAAGCACGGCGTCAAAAGATTTCGTAAAAGCTGCCCTTGGTTAGTATTTATGGTTGTGAGTGTTATCAAGAACTGCGGTAAAGCCTGTATCAGAGAACTAACAAGATGTGAAATTGTGTACATTGATCTAAAAATTCCCCTCTTATCCAATTCGATTTCAATCGAATTAACCTGGAATTTGAATGCAACATAAAAGCATGTACTGAATAGATTTATTAGAGTTGCTTTGGGGCCAGCTAAATACTGTTTTTAAAGCTGATTATACATTTTACTTCCATTTGTGAGGAAACATTGTGCAGTTGGGTAAGAATCCATCTCCAATCATTGTTCTACTTTTAATGCATTCTTTATACTCCACCAAAGTGGGTTTTTATTGTTGTCGTTAGCCTCGGTTACATTGGAAAAAACCAAAATTAAAAAAACTTGGGTTATTTGTTGTACTGTTTACACTTGCCAGAACAACCTAGCGCTTTTCGTTTTTTGACCAGAAAAGCGCATGCGCGAAAAAACCCCAATCTCCTACGGGTTTTTTGGCAAATGACCTCTCAATCCCTGTGTATACTGTACCGGAGTCCACATGACCAAAAACCCAAATAATACTGGCGAGATATGAGCGAGCGTTTACATTGGCAAAAAAACAACGAAAACCCGGTGGAGTTTCAAAAAACCCCACTTTGGAGGTGGTTTTTCGATTCTGTTTTTTTGGTGCAAGCGGTAGTTGCCTAGCAACTTCCAACAAAAAACCCGAATGTTAAAAACCCTAATCTTCTAATGCCAGTGTAAACAGCACTTATGTTGGAACAAATTCTAAGGTATTTGGCCATTTTTATACAGGTCCTCAATTATAACAAAGAATTATAACAAAATAACATAACATTATTACATGATGAACATATTTTAATTTCACTTGGTCATATTTCATAAAGGTTCCATCTCCAGTAGGGCTATTTCTTTAATACAATCATCAGACATACTAATTTTTTTAGATTTGGTTTATCATGTATTGTAACAAGTAGCTGGGACTTGCCCTCTCCCCCTTTTACATGTATATCATTATGGATATTTTACGTGGAATATTCATACGAATAATAATATGTGCAGGAAGCTTTCACAACAGCTTCAAATACAGTAAACACAGTACAGTAAAGAATACATAAGTACCCAATGTGATGAGGTTGTTTGCAAGGCCTGGAGCCTATAGCAGGTACATTCAATTACAAAAATCAATCATCCTTCAAGGTGCATTGTGATACAATTGAGGAAATGATACAATTGAATTTTTTTGTCCACCTGTCCGCTTGTCCATTCATATGGTAGAATGAACACATTGTCATGTACTTCTGGTACGATATTAGCTCAGTGGCCTGATGAGGACAAAAGTCAGCGATCGGGGAATTTTATGGGTTAATTTTCTACTATGGAGCATTTTCACTTTGGATTTTCACTATTAAACCCAGCGTGGAACCATCTAGTTGCTTAAGAAGAAGGTAAGAATAAGCTGGGAAGATATTAAGGCAGCTGCATTTTCTCCCAGCAAGCCACTTACTCTGTACAAGGTCTCGAACCCAATTATATTCATACAGATTTGCTCCATGAGGAAACTGGAAACTGTTAAAGATAGTTCTGCAACAATGATGAAAACAGTATGAAAGACTCTATACGAATTGCAATTGCAAAAGGTTGATTAAATTGGTTTATAAATGTAGAGGTGTTGTGGTCCAGTGGATAAGTCTCCGGCCTTTGAACCATAAGGTACGGGGTTCGAATCCCTGCCGCAGCACTAATGTCCTTTGGCAAGACATTAATCTACATTTTCCACACTCGACCTAGGTGAGGTAAATGGGTACCTGGCAGGAATTAATTCCTTGAAATGCTTGTGAGCTGTAAAAGGCTGCCGGGCTAAAGCCAGGGTAATAATATTCAAAGTCCTTTGGAAGCACATAGAGATGATAGATAATAACGTGATATGCGCTATACAAGAACGGATTATTATTGTTATTATTGTTATTGTTCTCTGAGGTTTTTGAAATCATCACAATGATAAGACAGTGCTCCAAAGTAACATTTTTGGCAGCAGTCTGGATGTAAATTCTGGGCTGTGTATGTACTGAGCCCTGTATTGAAATTGTTCAATTTTATGGGTCCAGACCTAATTTGGGAGGTGTGTGGGGGTGGGGGGCATGTGTCCCAGGTACCTGTTTAAGTGTTGAACCCTGGATAAGATATCGACTCAGGATGGTAAGATCATGCTTACCGAAACGTCAGGAGTGAGTAGGTCCTTTCCAGGACCACACTTGTTTCCGAGAAAGAATACATGGGCCTGTTGCATAAAGCTTACCATTGATGGTAACTTTGCCCTCAATGGTAACTTTGTTGTTGTTGTTGTTGAATGGGGTTTTTACAGACGTGCATCAATCAGATTTGATTATTTACGTCTGGGACCGACCATCCGAAAGACTTGACTCGGACTCAAACCAGGGTCCTAGGAGTCCGAACCAGTTTATAACTTCCACTAATGGCTGGATAACAGGCGCATGCCACAATGCCTAGTTTTTGATTGAAACCTTGAATTTGATTTGCTGTTGAGCTCTGTTACAACGGTAGTTACCATTGATGGCATAGTTGCCATTAATGGTAAGTTTTATGCAACGGGGTCATGGTGTACCATGAATCCTTCCAACTATGAACATGACGGCCAAAGAAAGTGGACAAAATAAACAACCCCTCATTCTACCCTTCACAATGGTTCTGGTAGTCAAAAGAACATCCCTTCACTGCTATTGTCTAAAATGTGTAGAACATGTGTCACATGCATATTCACCTGGAACTACATGATTAAACATAATAGCTGTGAAGGGATGTTCTTTTGACTACCAGAACCATTATGAAGGGTAGAATGAGAGGTTGTCCGCTTGCTTTGTCTGCCATGTTCATAGTGTCCACAGCTATACATCCTACCACCATAGAAACCTTCAAAGGAAATGAATTTATATAAACTCAGTCTTGTTGTAAAGCTGATGCACTGCTCACAAGAACGGGTAAATGGGGATGACGCATGAATGTTCAGGACAAACACTCAAAAGCTGTTTCTTCTCACACATGTTATCTATCTAATATGTGGGCATTTGATGAGTAATCCATTTTCAGGGAACCTGTCTACTAGAGATTGCTTCTAAAATGGCATCAAAAGACTGAAGAAAGCTCCAGTCATATTTAGTTCCATCTATCGTACTTCCAGAACTCCAGCTTTTCTTTAAAGGAGAATGCAACCTAGACATCAGTGTGCTTACAGTAAATGAAGAAGAACAAGAAGAGTAAACAATGAAAATTTGAGGAAAATCTGACTTTTTTTTTTCAAGAGTTATGAACTTTGAAATTTTAAGTAAATCCTTATTATGGGGATCCCTGCATAGGCAACTTTGCCAGCATCTGTGATGTCATTGTGGACAACTCTCAATTCATTTTGTACATAATTTAAAAAAAAAAAAAAAACTTCATCTTTATTCACTAAGAGCACACTGATGCCTGGGTTGCATTCTCCTTTAAATGTAAAGAAGTAACTCCGTTATAGTCCTGTATGTCAAAGATTGACATTCTGAAGTGCAGATTAACTCACTGAGTGCTAAAATTCTTTCACTTCCATATGCATCGTACAGGGCCCACCAGGTTCCAGTAGCCCATGGGTTAGCTATGACAAACAGTATTTAGCCAGTTGAATATTTGAATTGCGGTTTATCGAATTTGCTTAGAAAACAGAGATACTAAACAGGCAATTTTCTCTTTGAATCCTCAATTCTATAATCCTTTGCCTGAAGCTTTCCCATGCTTTTGGAAGTATTTTCAGAAAGATTTGTGCTACAAGTCAATCATTTCATTCTTGGCTTAGAAAAATGTTGGTCTTTCATCTTGGTTAGTGTAATTTGATATGAGCAATTTTGATTTAGATCAGAACTTGTTATGGAACACCTTAAAAAAATATTCAGCCTCTGAAATTCTTCTACTCTTGCAGCTAAGTCTTTGCTTATTTTAGGTATACAACTCCTCAGGATATATTTGAACTTGTTTAGTGATTTTCAGGATTTATAAGGCTGCACAAATATACCATGCAAACATCATGGAGGTAAAGATCTCAGTTTGTTTGGGGTTCGGTCACTGCCACTAGGAAAATTATTTTCAAGGTCATTCCTGATTTTGCATTGTGAGAATCTGTAAATGATTAATTTTGATTTTTTAAGTATTTGGTCTTTTAAATTTCCCCTTTCATTTCACTTGTGGTTTTGAAATGCTGAAGTTTTATAGAGTGAAATATGTAACTGGCATGCAAATGTACATAATAACATTTGAAATGGGAAAAAGAGGGTATGGAATTACTATTCATTTTTTTTTGGGGGGGGGGGTGGTACAATTCTTGACCAAGAAATTTGAAGAAAACTATATTTCCAGTCTAAGGTTTGCATGTCTATTCCAAGGACTACTTTAACTTACAGGTTTTATGTAGGCTCCAAAAATGATGTTTCATTTAGTTTTCCTTCAGTGAAGACACAACAACAAAGAAAACATTAAACATATAGAAGGTAAATATTGAAATAAATTTGCAACAAGTTTAATCTTTAAATCTCATATTTTGTCTAAGGTATGTTTCCAAAACCATCAGAAATTATCTAGCAATCCCAAATCTACCAACAGATGATTTTGCTTTTGTCTCTACTTTTACCATAATTACATTTATATAGCACATTACGTGAACACTTCATTGCGCTTTACAGTGATTGCCCCTGATCACCGTATTTCTAGCCCGCACACAAGTGCGCACCATCTCCACTCCTTAGGGAGCATTCCTACCATTTTGCACTGTTCACATGTGTCCATGCAGGGCAGTGGCAAAGGCAGTTGCATCTGCTTTTGGCAATCCTCACATGTACCCATTTGCTTCTGGGTGGAGAGTGGCAAAGGTAGATCATGTCCTGCCAAAGGACATTAGCGCTGTGGCGGGACTTGAACTCGGACCACTCAGACCATACATTGTATTCATTTGAAATAACTGTTTTACCATACACTTTCCATTGAATCTACACAAAAATGTCAACTTTAGCAGCCAGTGCATGTCCACTTGTAATGTATTTTTAGAGAGCTATGCCATTATTCATGAGATTGAGCACTTTCCTGTGATCCTAAAGGAAAAATTCATCTTGTTTTGCCAGAATGATGAATGATTTTGTGGAGTGTAGAGTAAACACTCAGTTTCCAATCAGGCATTGGGCCAAAACCCTGCCAGTAATGTATTCCACAGTGTACCTTGATCATGGAGTATTGTTTAACCCACTGAATATGAAGTCCGAGATAACTCGGGTTAGGCCTTGTCCTTCGAAAATATGCTGAAATCAAATCGTGCTCAATGGGTCGAAATTCCCTTTAGCCAAAACAAAATTGACTGCCAGTGTCAGTTTTCATGGTCGTCTCATTAAAAGGATGTTTATTTTCTCATATAACAGTATGCTCTTTATAACGGTCATGGTTCTGCAGACAATTACAAGATGTCAAAAAAAAGATTAACCCGTAGCCTTCTTAAACCAGGTTTCCTATGTATCAAGTATTAGGAATGGGGGAACTGCACTAGTCTGGGTTAAATTGAAACTGGTTGTTGCTTAACAGCTTTCGTAGTGGACATAGCACAAGGTGATCTGTATACAAAATCAAGTGAGTAAATATCATGGCTGTTACTGCATTATTTTTGTAACTTGGGCATCAGAAACAGAGGTTTAATATTCTAATTCATGTTTACTTGTTTGCCAACCACATTATAATTTCTGGTTCTATTAACCTGTTGAGTACAATTTGGTTTCAATATCAACACCCGTTTTCCATAGACCATAGCCTGAGTTATCTCGGGCTTATAGTGTTCAACAGGTTGTTGACTATCATATGCTCCAATTGCATTGATTTGGTCTTTTTGACAATAATTGAAATATTTTTTTCTTCTATTTTATCTTACAGATTCTTGGAGGAGTTAACAGAACTGAAAAAGAGAGAAAGCATTATCTTTGGTACCTAAATCCTGTCGGAATAGTACTAGGCTTCAAGAATACAGTAACCAAACTGGTAAGTTAGCCAAATTTAAATCACAGCATCTTGGAAAGCTGTGAGAGAATTTGTTTTTTTTACCCAGGGTTGCCTCTTCAGTACTATGTGCTCTTCTCCCAGAGGGCCCTGCAAGCATATTATTACCCTGGCTTTAGCACGGCTACGGTAGCGCTTAGTGCTAAGAGAGAAAACTTACCATCAACACAGTACTCTAGCTCCACACTCACTTTTTCGGTAGAAGATCCCAAGTAAAAATCCAGGATTTGTATGAGCTGAGCCCTGCGTTAACCTGTTGAACTCAACTTGATTGGGTACGAAACATAGACCCAGCTGGAGTTATCTCGAGCATGGTATTCAACGGGTTAAAGTTGTTCAGTTTTAGGGTCCAGACCTAAATTTTGGGGGCCCATGTGTCCCGAGTGGCTGTTAATGTCAATCGCTGGTTATTCCAAATGTCCCTATACGGAATACCATGAAGGAAAGCAAAGATGATGTTCACTGTTACACCTCCATCCCACCAGAGGGCAAGACCTCCTAAAGACCACTGAAAGACCCCAAAAATTTGACATATCAATCTCCCAATGATCTTTCAGTGAATTTCATAGTTTTCGTGGTCTCCACCAAATTTTGAAGCAGCTCAAAATAATCTCTCAGCAGTCTTTCAGGAAAATGGTCTTCCAGTGGTCTTTCAGCAGTCTTTCAGCGATCTCTCAATGAGCGCTCAAGGTGCTTACTAGTTTTTCAATAATCTCTCGACAGTCTCTCAAGAAATGCCACATTAGAGGTATACCCAACTATGACTATGAATGATGTGTACTTCTGAGCATGATGGTAGCTGTTTTTATGCAATTCTCAAGGTCTGTGTAAACTTGTGCAGCAATTGGTCATGTCATCGCCAAGATGGCCCTTGCCCGTTCTCCAGTCTTAAAACCTCTGACATTTTAAGTTGGAATTGTTTTTGTTTAGGAATTAACAGTGACTTTATCTTCTGAGTTGCAGTGAACCACTTTGATTCACCTTTTTTGGATTCTCCTTGCTGGGACTGTTGTTATGGCCAGCTGTCAACGGTTATCTGTTGATACCCAGAGTGGCTGATACCCAGAGTTGTTCGCAATTGCACTGTATATACAATATCAACAACGGAAAAACAAACAAACAAACAAACAAACAAAAAAAACATATGTATAATACTACTACCTCATACGAAAGAAGAAGAAGAAGACCTCCGACATAACCCAGTCATTCTAGGGTAAAATGCATAAAGGCTGAGGAGAATATACATAAATTTTCTAGTGTGAAAATAAGCAAATCTTCTTCATCCATTGCCCTTCGGTAGACAGTGATTAAAGGGATATCATAGTGCTGAGTCTACAGGATTTAGCTTGGTCCACATTCTGGATGAAGCAGAAATCTTCGGCTGTATACTGCGCTGGGGAGGTGTTATACACAGTCAATACGGAATGCACACCCAGCACCGAAAATTGCCGACACTATTTTTTACTCACGCAAACGTTGAGAAAGTTTGTTGACCTTTGCGCTGATGTATTTACTCAATACCAAGAGATATGCTTTCGAAGTAGAAGCAAGGAGAGTCAGCGTACATCTCAGAGCCCCTCCTGTAATATCCCTTTAATCTCCCATTCTTTCCCTCCATTAGCATGCATATGCCTTTTAATATTTTATCAGTGCTTACCTGACTTTTCCATCCAGGAAACTAATAATTCCTTCCGATTCCAGTTTCATGATTCTTGAAAGGAAGAAGACATCTCTAGTCAACACCTGGGAATTGCACCTGTGCCCTTTGTAAATGGGTTCGATTAAATGGCGAAAGGAAATATGAAGGATATATAATTTTTGTTATAAAAAGGGCAATATCAGATCGAGGTATGGCTCTGGTTGATAAGTTGAATTGTAGGAGAAAGAGGACAGAGATCGCAGATCACTTACTGTTTTCATCCCCATAACTTTCTTGTCAAGGTTTGCATGTAGGTCAGATAATTTGACTTCAAGAACACACAGGCACCAATTGCTTTTGTTTTTGTTTTTGTTTCTGTGGGGTTTTTTCTAGGGGGCGGGGGAGGTGTAGTAGAAGGTGAAATGAGGGAGGTGTAATTAGATTTTCATCTTGGTGATAAACATTTTCACATGATTAATTACAATATAATGTGCACCTTATATGAACATGATATTATTTGAATACCTGCCAGTATTTTTCCAGACGATACCCAGGTGGAAGTATAATTTTCAAAAGGGGAAATGAAGGCATGAGGCACCTCTGTCACTTTGGGAGTGACTATTCTAATTGCACAAAAGGGACCTCTCTATGTTTGAAATGTCTGTGAAAATTTGAGGTCATTCAGGACATGAGCTAAGCTACGGACTGGCTTATTTTCCCTAGCTTGAATTCAGGGACCTTCTGGTATTCAAACTACTCATACACATGACTTTTATGCTTGAAATTTATAAAGATGAGCACTTTTTCAATATTGCTGTTCATAATAATTTTATCTAGGGATCATCAGCATCATTGCTGTCAGTTCCTCCCGCGGTTCCTGCAGTCATCATTGCCATGTCCCCATTTATCCTTGGGTAGACGATAGTTCTTGCCTCTAGCAGTTACCTTTCAATTTGACATCATAGAAACATCATAGAAATGAATATGTGTAAGCTTTCGAAGGAAGTGTACACATGAATTCCAAGTATAAGTTTCTTAGAGAACCACTGCAGATGTCAATTGCTCTCGCAGCTCAATGAGTTACGCACTCGCTCTACAATTTAAAAGTCCCGGGTTCGATTCTTGCTCTCGTCCCATGTGTTTTTACTGTAATAATCGATAACAGTGGCGTTTATTTCGTTAGAGCATTACTGATACATATTCATTTCTATGACGTCAAATTGAAAGGTTTATGCGAGCGGCAGGAACTGTCCCCTACCTTTTTCCTTGAGTCTAGAGGGAAAAGTTTGGGGGAAAAAATCTTGCCCAAGGATGTAATCACCCAGTGAGGATTGAATCTACAGTGTAGGATCTCATGTTTGAGTATCAAGAGGTTTCACAGATATTCTCCAGTGCTCTAGTTTATCCATATTATGATAATATATGTGAAAATACTTTCATACTTGTATTTTTTTAATGATCAGTTATAGCGAAAGGAAGACAGGTGAATTAGATAGGGAAAGAGGAAGCCATTCAGTACTTTAATTATTTGATGTCAGGTGATTCCCAATGATAAGGATACCGCCATTCATGTATATGTGCCTGCACTCAAGGAATGGGATCACCCTGGAAAGTTCACAAGGAGTTCTTCAACCAGGGATTGGGTTATAGGCTGGTCCCTGTTTCAACTTTATCTGTGCTACCAAGGTTAGGAAAATGAAACGTAGTGTTGATCTTGAAAATTGTTACATGTTTTTCATGCAAATTTATCTCCTTATTATGATGAATGTGGGATTATGAAATATAACATTTATCATCCTATCTTACATGTACATAGAAAAGACACAATAGTTCTTAAGCTGCATTCAAATTTATTAGATTCTATCTAAACTTTTGGGGTCATATGCAGTTTCAACTCGACAGTAATTCTCTCTGGGTTTCAATTATGAAATGTTGACCGATGAAATTGTAGAGTCTTAAAGGGGGTACCCAATGCTGAAACAATGTTAGCTCATTTAAAAGAGCATGATTTTATAAGCATAAAATCATCTGCCTAAAGTTTTTTAAAAAGTCGTGTTGCCAAGGAAACCCCCAGATGTGGTAAGATTTCAGGATGTTTTTGACCCCTCAGCTGTGTCCCAGTTTCATCTGGGTACCCACTTTTACGTCAAAATGACGTCAAAGTGGGTACCTTGTCGCGCACTTCTAGTAAAATGCGCGCAAAGTATAATACATATTGTACAGTCCAGTGCGCAGCACAACTGCAGTGCGCGAAGCTGGGTACCCACTTTTACGTCATAGCTCATACTCAAAGTTTTTGGTCAACTCTTGACTTTTTATGAGAAAATTAGCCAAAATGCATTTATTTCGACTGAAAATCATCAAATTTTTAATGTTATTCTTCTTAGAATTCTATTCTCGATCATATATCCAAAAAAGATGTACCATTGTGTAATCACTTTAAGGACTTTTTTTTAGAATACAATTTCTGTGAAGATTTGTTCATTAGTATTAGTAGTTGTATTTGTATCACTTGAACTCTGCAGCTGCATTAGAATTTCACTGAGTTCGCAGAGGCATTTCTTATCTCCAGCTCATGAGTACTAGATATTCAAAATTTGAATGGGGGGGGGGGGCAGGAACCACCATGTGGGTGGAATGTCTCGGACTCAATCATGCTCCGGCTCATGTAAAAGCACCTCGGGTAAGCCGATGTAAACCTGTCGGGTGATGGGTGTTATTTGTTTATTTAGGAGATGATCTTTTGTCCCTGGGTTTGATCTGCGCCACCTTTTGGGCCAGTTTTTCCTTTGCATTGATGGAAGGATCCATCGGGGAGAGATGGGAGGAACGAATTGGACCACCTGTAGTCTAGTCTAACTTTAAAGCCCTGCCAAGTGCTCTTTTTCTGGCTGTTTTCAAATGCTGTTTACATTTACTTTCCAAATAAATAAATCATTTACCCTGTTGACTACTGAATCTCAAACTCTCATAGACCTAATACGGGGAGCCCCGGCTCCAATAGGCAACAGGTTTAAAGATTACTAGGGACATTTGTGTTTTCATAGATCGTCGGCTGCCCGGAAAAAGGTCGTTAGCGACCTTTCCTCAATTTTCCCGCCATTTTTTTTTATTGCAAAAATGGAAAAAGCATGTCATAAGCTTTCTTCTCGTACCACTCTCGAACCTCAATTTGACGTCATTATGATGTAATAAGCCAAAAAACAAAATTACACGAGCACGTGAATTCCTCCTCACTCACTGCTTGTACGCGCATAGACCGATTCGCATTAGAGGCCTTTTTCCAGGAACTGGATTTACGTACTCGCGCATTTTTGGTGCGGGAAGAAACACATTTTAGTTGATAAGTCTGGATTTATATAACATTTGGCATTGGTTGAGCACAGGCTTTGAGATGATGTACAAAATGTGAGTGTCTTGTTAAAACATTGAGGTTTTATTGTCATCATTTTGAAAAATAGTTTTATCGTTTTTGTTTACATTTTTATATTTCTTTCAGTAATAATATTATTGTCAATAATTGTCAATAATGATTATTAGACTTTGAGAAAAATAGTCGTAAATCAACAGGCTTTGAAAGGAGGCTCAGTTGTGGTTGAACTTTATTGATTTAACAATCAAATCATTATGTACACTGGAGATGAATTTGATCCCGTAATGTCACTGTTCCTTTCTGACTTTTGTTTGCACTCTGTCAGGCTTAGAATATTTTTCGTGGCACCTTGACCCTCATGTATGGTTGCCATTGATTCTGGACTGCATGCTCGATATGATGTAGCTTGATGACGTCTGCTACTGTTGGGTTACTCCTTTCAAAGTTCTGAATGAAAATTTATGTAATGATAAAATTGCAACTGGTAGCCAAAGATACAATTTGGGTTTGAAAATTTGTGAGGAATCCTGGACTTTCCTTCTTAAAGACTTGCACTACTAGTACTGGGCACCCAGGAAGGGGAGGGGGGAGCTAACTCAGTCTGTATGCAGAGATGCCAACTGTTCCTTTCTGCAGTATTTTATACTGATTTTTTCCCCCAAAAATACTGCAGGTTTCATGGAGAATACTCTTTGTTTTTCTCAAAATTGTATCACTAGATATGTCTAGTGCAGAAAAGGTGAAAAATACTGTTTTCCACCCAAAATTCCCTTTTCACTCTTCAAAATACCACAATACTTTTCACAAAATTTAAACATCCCTGTATATGGGTGTTTTGCTGGGTGATGCTGCCAATTCTGGTTTTACCCTTTGAACACTAAGCCTGAGGTTCCTCGGGCAAGGCTCTGTGGCAAACGCATGTTAGACTGAAATTAAATCTTTTTCATTGGGTTAAAGCGGGTTTATTAGGATGTGCTTCTGAAGGTCAAATCTGCCAGGTTGATAGTCCTTGGTCAAAGACTCTAAATATGTGTCAGAAGATGAAATAAAGTGTTGCAAGGTATTACAGTCAAGTGGAAAATCTCTGTACTGTTGGCATGGGGATCGAATCCCCGGCCTAGTTCTTATGTCCTTTGGCTAGACATTTTGCCACACTCTACCCAAGTGAGTTATGGGCAACTTCCAGGAATTACAACATCCTGAAAATACTTGAGTGATGTAATGGCAGACGGGGTAAATCCTGGGTAATATTCTAAATATGGACCCCATGCAAGACAAGGATGCCAGTCATAATAGCTGTACGAGAATCCACAAAAACGATGCTCATATGCAAGCTTATTTTCAGTCTTTTTGTGTTTCGTTTTTTTTTTAGCTTTCTCTTTATAATTGTTCTGCTGGCCATATTGGGCAGATCAGTGACCTCTGATGCAGATGACCTTCACCTGTATCCATCAAGTCTTCATCCAGTGATTTGCCCCAGGAGGCCCTGGTTGCCTGGTGATACAAAGCTAGCAAATCTAAACACGGAGTCCTATTAACCTCCAGCTCCCAGGAGCTGATGTTAGTCTGCAGACACGGACTCCATGTGGACACTAAGACACAATTCCTTAAAGCCTTGGGTAGAGCCTAGCTTTACCACTTTCTGGATGGGTCCAATAAGAGTGTCAGGAATAGGTTTACTAGAGGGCCAAATTGTCATGATTGTAGTCTCACAGTTCAGACATGCAAACACAACTTTTGACTGACATGAGTCTGGACTGCAGACTAGACTGATGTGGTGATTATGGATATGTTCTGACATCAAGTGTGCTCTTTGGTGGATTTCAAGCACTGTTTCTTTTAGGCACCCCTCCGATTCCCAATTTGGTTAATTCTGTGGTCCATTATTTTGTAACATTTGCAACCTGACTATAACTTTCCTGCTGTTTGAAATGTGCATGTAGGCCTGTATAATTCGTTTAGCCCCATAATTAACTTAATAAGAGGCAGATTTAAAAGTTTCATAAGAAATAGGTTCTATGTTAATTTTTTTTGATGAGATTTTCAACCCAAATGTCCTCCAGAGATATAGCCAAAACACACCAAAAAAAAAACCAAGAACCAAAAATAAAGGAACTGTTATATTTTCCATTTAACAAACAAAGGCAAGCAATTTACCCTTTTAAAATATTGCTATTATTCTTGTTTTACTGTTTTGCCACATCAAACTTGATTGGTGGTTCCAACTGTTTGGACCTTTCAGATTGTTTTGAGCATGCTTGTTCATGAGGCAAGGCTCTCTGGCATCCTGCCCAAAATTTTGATGATGGCATCCTCATTATTATATCCGCATGAATCATATTACATTTGGTAGCATGCTGAACACATTTTCAGACATCTAAATGACCTTGGAAGTGGTACAAATGGGAAGTGAAATTAGAACATGAATTAATCACCTATAGCCTATTCAGACCAGGGGAAAGTTATAGGCCTACAAACCTCATATTTAGCTAAAGATGCGTTCACATTTCTAATAGTGTATCCCGTGAAAGGAGATGAAGATAGTAGCTTGGAGAAGGTCCACAGATACCATTCATTTATTTATCAGGTTATGTCTGGCACTGGAGTATACGAATTAAGGCTGATTGTTGGCACCCATACATACAAGTAGCCGCGTCCAGTTACTTTTGTGTGATGCAAAGTTCTTACTGAATTGGAATATTGATTCTTCACTTTTTTTAAGTCTGAAATTTTCATATAAATATGTTGTGTTTACATTGTTAAAACTAAACCCATTGCTACTGCAACTAGGTGGAACCTGTATTAAGTCTATTGGAGTGAAAGAATTCAGTCCTCAACAGATTTGAATATTGGAATATTGGAATATTGATTCTTCACTTTTTTTAAGTCTGAAATTTTCATATAAATATGTTGTGTTTACATTGTTAAAACTAAACCCATTGCTACTGCAACTAGGTGGAACCTGTATTAAGTCTATTGGAGTAAAAGAATTCAGTCGTCAACAGATTTGAAAAAAATCATTCAGACTATACACATTTGATTACTTATGATATGCGATGTAGTTATACAAACTTTCATGAAGGCTTTCGTGAAGGCTTTCATGATGTGATGTGATTAATTCCATTAGTCTGAATAGGGTATAATCCGGTGCAATTAGTCATGCCCTGAATGCAATACATGATGAATTACTTTCATTTTGAAGAGCGTCAGCTTCTAATCAATGTCAATACCCATGAGTTTCCTTGCAATAAGACCAAAAAAACTGGGCCTTGAAGTCAGTGCTGGCCTACTGTTTTAGTCGAAAAATTGCCCCCCCCCCCCTGTAATCTTGTCAGTTATAATCTACACTGTAGCATAAAAAATCTGAAGCAAGATGTTTGCGCGATTACCAAAACTGTTCATTGGCTTTAAGCATTGTCCAGACGTCATGACGATACTGAGTGAAATACTAAGCATATGAGCTACAAGTACCGGCTGAAGAAACACAAGATTGTTTACTGGACTTATTGGAGACCTTCGCCTCCTATTAACTCCTAACACATCACAGCCCAGCACCTCTTATCAGATCTGACATATCTTACACCATTCTCAATGGGAATGATCTATTTAGCATGGCAGACATGTAGGACAGTCCTCACTAGCCTGAACTTGATAAATAAGTCCAAATTGACCCATTGAACACGAAACCCAAGAAAACTCGGGCTAGAATCTATGGAAAATGAGTGTTAAACTGAAATCAAATCATGCTCAACGGGTTAAGGATTTATAACACATGGCCGCATGATGCTTGCTCTTTGATAAAAATTCTGTACTTTAAGAATATTTGACTTTGACCATCGGCCGAACTACACTTAACCCTACCCCATTACACTTAAACATAATTTAAACCAAATTGCAACATTAACCATCAGCCTTGAATTAAAGTTCCTTGAAATAAAAACTGACAGGTGCTGCTGGATCGTTTTTTTGAACGTGCAAAATTAAGTTATGCTAAGTTGCTTTTTTTCACAAAATAATCAGCTAATTTGCCATGGAGATGTGGTTTGAGTCAGTGGGTCTCTTTAGGCCACTTATCAAAAGTCTCGTCCCGCGTCTTTGATTGTCTTCTCCCCGACCGTTCTTTTACATCGATCGGCTTCCCAATCCCACGTTGTTTTGTCTACAGAGAAACAGGAGGATCGCAGGGGAAAATTTAAGACACTGAGCGGGAAAGATGCCGAAGGCTGCTTTCCAAATTGGCTTTGACTTTTGAGAAGGTGCCTTATACTATTCCAATGGCTAAAAATTTTATGCCACTGGCTCAAGACTTTATTCTACTGGCTCAAGACTTTATTCTAACTTCATCGTCACGTTGTAATAAAAATGCCCAAAATCCCCTTCACCGTTGACTGCCAGTTTATGTCATTCCCATGGGCCAGATGGTTCAGTAGCTAATGGGTTTTAATTATTGAGATCTTTAAGCACTCCTCTGTTGAGCGTACTCATTCGTCAGTCTATACTCGCACATTTGAACATCATACCACACATGCATCCAAGAACCCTCCATTTAGAAAATTATACATGTCATTTTTGTTCTAATAAGGATGGGGAACTTTAAATTTAGGCTTTTTTTTTCTTAGGCCCAGGTTGGTTTTTGGCTTGTCTTTGGCTTGATCTTGCTTGGGCTAATGAGAAATCGTCTTTTTTCAGAAGACGAGGTGTAAAATATCGCTGTGTTGCCCACCATGAAATGTTTTCACTCTCTGTGCTGCAGCTAGTACCAAGGTTAAATCATTCTGAACCTTTTCATGATATGGAATAGAGTACTATTTGGTAAACTCTTGATCTAAGGAGTTAGTGAAGTATTATTTTTCCTTGGCAGTTATGGAAAGTCTTGAGCAAGTCAATGGTTCAGTATTAGATCATTCTATCATCCACGTATTAGTGCATTATGAACATCAGGGCCCCGTAACACAAAACTTAGCACTTGATTGTACGATTGATCTTTGCGATTGATTGCATTGACCACTATGTGCAATCAATCGCAAAAATTTATGGTACGATCAAGCGCTAAGCTTTGTGTTACAGGGCCCAGATGTGCATTTAAGTTCATATTTCATGGAGTTCTGCCTCTAGCAGTGATACTTTCCTAATATAATCATTGGAAATAACTAGTCATCTTAAGGCCCTGTCCCATACTACTGTTTAAGGATTCCGTTTTAGAAACGAGCGCGTACGTTTATTGGACTGTTTAAATTCGTTCTTCAGCTGGTTTACAGACGTATCTAGACGTTGGCAGACAGCGCTAGTTCATGGCCACAAATTTTTTTTAATTTGCCTCTGTCTGACACCGTCTGACATGAATATTTAGACAGAGGCAGATGGAATCGTTAAACAGTAGTATGGGACAGGGCCTTTACGTAGCTTATGGAAATGGAGTGGCAGGAAGAGATGCATCTTTCAACGCTTCACTCAGCACTTCATCGTTTGCATTCTTTACATGTTTTTTTCCATCCAAACAAAAACTGATTCTTTTTTATCATTTCCAATTTTACTAATAGGTAACTGAGCACCATTGCACCAGACAAGTTGCAGCAGTACCCACAGACAAGCCACACCACAATGGGTGACGTTGACGCATGTGAAGTGGAGAGCGGGAAGCAGGAGTATACTTTAAGGCCACGCAGCAGGGACTGGAAGGAGAGGACCAAGGTTTGGATCAGGACCAACCTGCTCATCATCTTCACCTCAGCATCAGTACTGGTTGGGGTCTTCCTCGGGATGGGGCTGAGGGCAGCAGAGCCGTCCAAGGATGCCATCCTCCTCATTGGTTTCCCTGGTGATGTTCTCTTGAGACTGCTCAAGATGCTTATTCTTCCTCTCATCGTTTCCAGCTTGATCACAGGTGAGTTTACTCAGTGCTGTCAAGACTCGATCAAGGACTCAACATGAGCCAGTATTTTGAGCTGACTCTGAGTCAACTTTTTGAGCTGATGTCAGCTTAACTTGAGCTTGGCTGGAAATCCTAGATAGGAAATGCTGGTATTTGAGCTGCTGTGTTGTGTGAAGCACAAACACCTACTGATATGATGCAACTGGGAGCTCTTGTCCTGGTGACTCAACAAGGGACTTAATATTTGTACATTAACAGTATTGTAATAGTTTGAGAACGGGACTCAAATTTTGTCATAACTAGGAGGAAAGAAGTGACTATGGACTTCAACCTGTGTCAACATTTCTTAAATTTGTAGAACTGGATTACTGCTTACTCAACTTGTAACTTTGGTCACAAGAAGGAAATATTGACCCGAACCCCTGCAGTAATCTGTTGACTCAACTTCAAGACCTCACTGTTAATATTGTTATGGCTTGAGTCAGAGGAAGGAGCAAAGACTTGAAGTGGGACTCAATTTGAGTCACGTGCAGGAAATTCTGACTTGAACTTCTGCATTGCTCAACTGGACTCAACTGCGATAAGGATCTGACTTTTAACACAGAGTTGTTGACTCAAAGTAACAAGGAGGAGGAAAGACTGAGCAAAATTTACTCCATCCCTTCCTTGACTCAACTCAGAAGTCAACACCTGCTTGCTCAAGTTGACAAATGAATTTATTTGTAGCTTTGAAAAGTTTGATGGTTGAGAAGAGTCCCTTTCATCCTGAGAAAGGGGATATTTCATGGGAGTACATGACCATTAGAATCAAAATCAAAATAAAATATTAAAATTTGTTTTAATTTTTT
Source organism: Echinometra lucunter (assembly GCA_029962745.1). Lineage (NCBI taxonomy): Eukaryota > Metazoa > Echinodermata > Echinoidea > Camarodonta > Echinometridae > Echinometra > Echinometra lucunter. Next base: position 19,033,420 of record CM057171.1, read on the forward strand.
AAAAAAATCTGATGTGTTGCTGTTTCATTGACTTACCAGAAACTCTCCTATTTGTTTCTATCAATGACCTTTGCAGGTCTTACTGGCCTCGACGCTAAATCAAGCGGAAAGTTGGGTGGAAGGGCGCTCCTCTACTACTTCTGCACGACCTGCATTGCTGTAATCATCGGAATCATCCTGGTGGTGGCCATTCGCCCGGGGAGGGAGAACATCAAGAAGAACCTTGGAGATGGTAACCAAGTGAAGGAACTCACCACCCTGGATGCATTCCTTGACCTCCTCAGGTATGGAACCCATTGACTACTCATTTCTCTTAAGGCCACCGCACACGACACGCTTCTCTTGCGATGCGTCTCTTGCGCCCGAGGCATGCGATCCAAGCACAGGAATTCAACATGTTGAATTCCTGCGCTTGTCCTTGTGACTGGCTTCAGACTAGCTTGCGCTTGAATATTTCTTGGTTGATGACGTCATTTTCAAGCCTAAGCTGACCACAGCGCAAGAAAAGCGTGTCGTGTGCGGCGGCCTTTATCAATCATAGGCTGCATACAGGAACAACCTGATTCATACAGGCAATATCGCTCTTCTCTTCCTTCTTTCTAACTAAAATCTCCCTCCATTTCCTTCTTTTTCCCCCTGCCCTTTTCTGATTTTAAGATTTCTCACCCTCTTTTGATATTTTGGTCACTGATCCGGCCTTTGCTCCTGCAACATTTGAATTATGACCTGAAGTAGTAGGGATAGGGTGGATAGGGTAAGGATTGGGGTGAGGTATAGTGGTTAGTCCTGGATTAAATTCTGATATTTGGTTCAGAGTAGCCCAGTTTCCTGAGAAGCAATTGCCACTGAAGCATGAGTTTGGAACTTTTTCTGTAGTTTGTTTTAACATTTCTCCTCCCCTTCCAACTTTCGATGTCTGGAGCAGAAAGAAAAACAATTTACCTGCTGACTGCTAATTTCTGTCATCATAGAGGTACAACCCTCTTCCTGTAAGCAGAATAATTTTTCATAAATTTAAAGATTTCCTCTATCAATTTTTTTTCCATGTAGAAAGAAGAATGCTCTGTTATGTTTTTGCAGTCAATTGAACTATAAAACCAGTCAAGGAAATGTGCAAGAAATATTTCTAGGTTCATCACCCTACAGCACAACTGCTGTTACTTCTTAACCATTGTACTTTGCTTCCTTCAAATGACTGTTTTGGAAAATCTGTCATATTTTTTTCTTTATCATAGTTCCTTTCTCCTCTTTCATTTTTGATTTCCTTCAGAATTCTTCAGTAGACAAAACAGTGTTTCCCTGCCCCATACCTTCTTAAGAATCTGTCATATTTTCTTCTTTCTGACATTTCATTTTTCTCCCCTTTGATCGCTTTGATTTGCTTGTAAGAGTTCCCAGAACATTTTATCACTACAAGAAATCTCATTATCTTGATGCAAGAGGTACATTTACATGGAGGACTACCATTGTCTCTTTGTGTGGAAGGTATCAACAAGAAAAATCCCCTTCCAATTCTTCTTGGAGTAGAATAGGCCCCTCCGATCCTCAGTCCTGGGCCTCAGGTTATGTTTCTTACAACTATACCACCTGAATAAATCTACCACTTGTCGCTAATAGGCCAAGGTGTTGTCTCGCTCTTCCTCATTATCTCCAAGAAGTTCACAGCGCAGCCTGCATGACAAAGGGATCCATTGTTTGTATTCATGTAGGTCAGAGGGATGTCGCTTTGGAGTTTGAAGAAATCTGGAATGCTACGTGTAGTTGCAGGCTCTGGAATAGTTTTAAGGCTCTGTCTTGTCCCCATTTCAGGTCTTTTCAGACTTTACCTTGCTTAGAGCGTACTCAACCTCCCCATGTCTGGTACTGTTTGTGAGCCGACTTTGGTAAAATATAGTAACCTTAGAGAAAAACCATTTGCATGTAATTCTCTGTGACTCCTCCCCACCACATCAGAGGTCCAACATGATGCCCCAACCTCCATATCGTAACACCATCAAACTGACACGGGAGAAGCCTCTCTGTTTATGTGCTTTTCATCTGGTAAAGCCAGTGTCATTTTAGTGCAACAGGGTTTGTTGTCTAAAAAAAAAAAACTTATCAGACTAGATGAATTAACTCCCATGGTGCCAAGGGGTTTTGCTTGTTCACAAATTCTACCAAATCATGAACAATGCTTGCTTTTCAAATGCCTGTAAATCTTCAACAGTTATTTCTATACAGATAAGTTGTACACAAAAGTTGTAGAAAATTTATTACTCTTTCAGAAGATACCAAATATATCCATTAATTCAATGTCTTGTTTGAAAATTATTTGGAAATAGAAATGAGCTTCCTTCTTGACCTTTCCGTCTTCATTTCTCATTTGTTTGCTATTGTTTTATGCTAAAATACGAATGGATACTTTCCAAAATCTCAGGTTTCTAAAAAATATCCTATGGTAGCATATAGTGACTGATAGATATTTTGAATACTATATTTATTCTCTAAACTTTGACATATTTTCACGACCATATCCATTATTCTAAGTGGAGTAATGGTCTATTAAAGATGTAAAGTCTCTTGGGCACATATATACGTGCCATCGGCACTGTAAGAGTTAAATGGACCAGGGTCCACACCCCAACCTTGGCACACAGTTCCTTAGGGCATGGTATTTCTGAACATTTGCCACTCTTTACCCATGAGGGAATGCAAACCTGTGTGCATTGTTTACTTTTTTTTGTTTTACCAATAGAATTTTAAACAGTAACATATAATCCCTTGGGGGAGGGGGGGGGGGGGGGGATGAGATATCTCATAGTACACTGACTTTGCCACCAAGATTTGTAGTTTCTAAAGGAAATTGCGTTTAGTCTCGACTTCAACTTTATGATTTTTATCATATGACTGATTATGTGTTGGGTTGCACTTTCAACAAACAGTATTGTAGTGATGGAAGGAGGGAAGGAGAGTGAGAGATGTTTTTTTTTTAAGATTACTCATTCTTTTGGGACAAGGTTATATCCTTTGGCAGAATCAAAGAGAGCCAAGATTTTTTTGGACATAGATTTAAGACAGGCACAGCACAACATGACGTGCGAACCATGCGCACGCTTCAGGCTATTGAAGGATCGTTGTCGTTAAAAATCCTTTTTATACTTCAATGATTTCTGACATCAAATTGAGCATAACACCCAAACATTAAACCCCAATGAACTTTGATTTAAGGAACATTCACATTTTCACATACATGTACCTCTGTTCAGGCGTATTGTCCCCCCAGGTTTTTTGAAAGATAAAAGTAAACTGTGAATTATGGGATTTTGAAGTGGTATTTATTGCTCAGAAAAAAAGTGCATTAGAATTGAATATCAAAGAAATAACTAAATTCATTTTACCTTAACATACATTGGGAATTCGGGGTGGAAATAAATTCAAGAAGGCATTATCCTCAAATGGAAATTTGAAGAAAGGGCAGGGGAGGTGATGAATAGTAGACCCATTAACAGAATGATATTCCTAATGAACATATTTCCCCAGAGAAGTAGGAGTTGCATCTACCATTACACTTCTTCTTTTCCACCCTTCCTCCTTTTACTCTAGTCCTTTACTGTTGAATTACTTTAAATTCTATTTTTATTTCTTGTATAGGACAAAAATGGATGTTTCTTTGTAGAAAAAAAAGGTTTCTGTGATACTTCCGTGCTCCAAATTGAACATTGTAATGTTAGTGTTAGTGTGGATGATACATGGTAAACAAAGTTGTTTTCTGCATCTCATATTAGAAGGATCATAGTAATTACACTTAATTAATGACGTAATTTGCCATGGACACCCTCAGGCTTTCCAGAAAACCAATTGAACTATATATTCCTGACGATTTGAGAGCTCTATATTTCTACATGGATGTAAATGTAATCTTTTGGGGCCAGCCTTCGATTTACATGTCATAGGATCCCCATAAAAACCATGCATCATTTAGCAGTAACATGAAAAGGAGTTCATATGGAACAAAGCTTTGAACAGTGATAAGGTTAATATCTTTTCCAGTCAGACATTTTATGAATCACACTGTGGCCAAAGACACATATTGATCCATCTTATAACATGATTGTCCTCACAGGAAAATTTGTTAAGTTCCTCATAAGCTGTAGAAGTTTGAAAAATACTCTGTTGCCTTTATTAAAATTGCCTAGTAGAAAGCGGTATATTTTCCAAAGATGAAAAGGAGCCTCTTTGAACAAAAATATGTATTGGAGTTGGTTTCTGATGTGGATAATTGATTTACTGAGACAATGGGGAAGGGGGGGGGGTGCTCAATCTACAATTTGCTTCATTCAGTAATTTTTGGACAGGTTGTGGAAAAAAGTAAATTGATCAGTAACTGTGCAACTCCTCTCAAAATATGCAATTTCTTGGCTCAAGAGAAGAAGAGAGTTGGACATGTTCTATAAAATGTGCAAGTACATGTACTTCTTCAGCAGCCATGACACATGTTGTTTTTTACATAAATTTGTAACTGACTGCTCATGGCCTTGAAGTAAAATATGCGAGATTTTACTCATGCCTAGTATGCAGATTTTGCTTTGTAATAGTGCTGTTGTGTCAACTGGTCAGACATTGGTCGAAGGTCTTTCCGATCTTTGACAAGAAGGTGATCTTCACTGCAGTACTGCACTGAACACAAGCAAATATTTTCTTGGCTAGGTCAGTGCTGGACAAAAATCCTATTTTTCAGATCCTACATCTATTGTCAGAGTGTCTCTTACAGTAGTTGCTTGATTGATAGGCAGTATTAACACAATTTGAAAGAGGAGCAGAGATAGTAGGAGAAAGCTATGCATGTATGACAAAATGGTCTGCTTCTCTGCCTTGCTAGCCCCTCTCTCTCTCTCTCCTCTCTCTCTCTCTCTCTCTCTCTTCCTGTCTTCCCTTTCCCTCTAGTCTCTCTTAAATTTCTACTCTTCTTTATTTGTTTATCTTTCTGTCTATCCTATCTCTCTCTCTCTCTCTTTTCATTTCTATGTCAGCCCCTAAACTCTGCCATATTTCACTCTTCATTTGTGGGCATCCTGTGTGTTTTTTAATCTTTGCCTCAAATATTCACATCATTTGCCTCCTTATCTCTCTCTCTCTCTCTCTCTCTCTCTCTCTCTCTCTCTCTCTCTCTCTCTCCTGTGTTTCTCTCTCTCTTTCACTCCCTTTTACATCCCTATCACTTTCTCTTTCTAACCTTCTCTTAAACTCCCTGATACCTCCACACAAGTCTCTCCATTTACTTATAATCCATATTTGTTCCTTAAACTCTCTTTTCTTTACTCGTCTTTCTTTCACCATCTCTCCCTCTGTCTCTACCTTATTCATTTAATTCCTCTCTCTCTCTTTCCCTTTCTCTCTCTCTCTCTCTCTCTCTCTCACTCTTACATGCTTGTTCTCTTTCTTTCTCCCTCTCCTTTCTTTCAAGTTCCCCTCTGGAGCTTGTCTGCTGTCAGAATCAAAGTCCAAGCACATTTACTCGGTCTTATTTGATTTCTATTGTGGACAAAACAAGGGCCGGGCATCATTCAACCCGCTTATGACAAGTTTGCTTAGTGTATTTTTCCTGTAGAATAATACCATTGTACGCATGTGACGTGATTGCAACACAATGGAAAATACAATTCCCTACTCACATTTTCTAATCCTGTCTATTGTGTACCAAAGAAATAACATTTGGAAAAGTCACCCCAGATCACATTTCCAAAATATTCTCATAAATGTTTTTTTTTAAATATGTATAGATGATTTATGGTCTCATAACTCTAATTAATCAAATCAGGTTGTTGATACCAGCCAAAACAAATACCAATGCTTTCAAGTCTAATCTTTTCCCTCAAAGGCATCTTAGGAAAGCACTGTAGTGCAAAAATACTTCTCTGGAATGCAAAATGGAAAATTATTGAAAATCAGAATTTACAAACACTTATTATTACATGGATGGCATGTAGACCTTGTAAATGAAATTAATATACAATCTTGCTGTGGAATGATATTGGCTGAAATTTCTTTCCAGTATGTCACAATAGACATTTTGATTTTTGCATTTTTGCATTTTGTGTTCCAGACGCGATCTTTTGCACCACGGTGTTTTCCTGTGATATCTTCACGAGTTTTTGTCATTTTCACAGCAGGGACCCATCTATATATGAGAATAATTAATTTCCTTAAATTATGTTGAAAAATTTTGGTGAGTGATTTTTTTTTTCCTGTTGAATTTTGGGAATACAAGAAGGTATTATATCCGTGCAATGGTAATTCTAGTCCAAATCTCCAAGCATGTAGGCCTTCAGTCTATGCATGTACATATGAAGAGTTTGTTTGCAAAAGGGGTTAGATCCACTTCTGATGAAAACTGAGTTCTTGATATCAGGGCGTTGTTCAACTGTGTACCTGTCTTTTGCACAAAAGTATTAAGCTCAATTTCAGAGCACTCATGAAAAATTGCACTTTCAAATTTCACTTTTCCATAGACGCCTATACAGAATCTGGCAAACAAATGCATTTTTCTCTGTTGTTACAAAAGTGGATCTAACCCCTTTTGCAAACAAACTCTTCATATCTGTCACGAGATGAGGTTCTGTTCATTTGAGTTTCTCACTCAGGGTGAGAGGTACAATTAGAATGCTTGTCTTTGTTTTGAAAGTTTTCAAAGTTTTCAAAAGAAAAATGACCAATATTTCCATTGGCATGAATGATTCTTTATTTATTTGATTAATTAATTTATTTATTTATTATTTATTCATTTCCTGACATAGGGTGGATAGCCCTTTCAGCAAAAGCTGATTTTCAAAGGGGTCAACATTTTGAAAGACCTATTTCAATATCATTCAGTGTGTCATCCGTAGACATCATTGCTAGCATTATAATTAGATATTGAAAATGAATCAGTTATCACTGTCTTAAATTGTCTTGCTCAGTGCAGTAGCGTTTTGGGCTGATTTTGCCATATGCTTCGTTTCATTGACCCATTAACTACAGCATTCTCACAGTCCCATTGGCTTAATGCAGAAACCATGTGGTTCCAGTAGGCAGGGGGTTAAACATCGAAAAACTGATGTTAAAGGCAAAGTCCACCCCAGAAGTTTCATTGTTTCAATAAAAGGAGTTAAATTTGAACATCATTTTAAAAAAGAAATAGCAAAATCGGTCAAAGAATAAGAAAATTACACTCATTTACATTTTCTATTAAATTACTCTCGGCTCTGCAGATTGGCAACACTGATGACATCATATACGAGCAGCTCTCCATTCACTTTGTACATAAAATTTCACATTTTCTCAATTTTCTTGGGAGTTACACATTTTTAACCCCCATAGTCCATGTATGTTCAGAAGAATTGCTTTTTACATAACATACTTTGACTATGGGAAGAAAAAATTTGTAACTTCCAAGAAAATTGAGAAAATGTGAATGTGGGGTGGACTTTCCCTTTAAATGGTTTCCCTGTCTTTATTTGCATTATTTTATTTTCACAGGAATTTCTTCCCTACAAATTTGGTGCAAGCTTGCTTCCAACAGGTATGTATTACATATTGTCTGCTGGAAAAGCAGTCCTTACCTTTGATTAGGACCTGATTTCACGAGGCACGCAAACTATTTGCTAAGGATGTGAATGTCCCAAAATGGCAAAGTCCAACAATTGTACTTTAGGCTCCAAAAGTTCTCCAAACATGTGTAGGGGTTTGAAAGTGTCATAAATTGTTTGCAGGATGTTCGAAACATTTTGTAAGAAATTTTAAATTTTCTAAAACTCCTCCCAAACTAATACCAGGCAATCGATGACACTTCCAAACCCGGGCGCATGTTTGGTTTGTAGCCTATAATACAAATGTTGGAGTTTGCATTTTAGGCAGTAGAAAATTATGATTTTCAACAATATACATTTTGCATTTTAACTGGGGATTTTTGTACCAATCCGTTGCATTATCAGCCTTCATTATCAGTATTCAAATGGATCGTGCATATTCATATGAACATATTAAAATATGCCTGAGTTCTAGTCATATGGTTTCAAACCAATTAAGGAAATATTGATTAAGTAATGGATAAAAATTGGTGTATACCTGAAAGTTTTCATGCCTCCACCCACCGAAGGTGATTGCCGGAGGCATTATTAATTCATTACATTCGTAAGAAATCAAGTCAGTCTAGGTGAAAAGCTAACTAATGCAATGTTGGCAGAAATGCATATATTCAGGATTACACATAAATGTTTTGGCATAACATTGAGTTGTTTCTTGTCTTACATATATTTCAACTATAAAGTTGTTTGAAGAGTCATCCTTTTCATGGGGCAATTCTAGTATGATATTCTTCGAAAATGACCTAAAAGACTAAGAAAGCCTATATATTATCTTTCACTTCCTTCCATAACTAAATTTTTCTTTAATTTTGACAACCAATAAATCTATTTGACTTAGTTGCTTAAATGGCTAGTATAGTTCTGAGAAATTTAAGAAAATAATTTGTGAGCTTTCTCATTCTCTTTATGTTAGTTAGGAAGATTATCATAGTAAAAATGTCCCCTGAAAACGATTGTTCTTCAAATGCCCTGACACTCAAAATATGACCAAATAACAGCCGAAATGTTCAGGCTGAACATTTGTGTTTCTAGTCCCATACACACATTTCTGTGTACAGTGCGTGTGACTCTCAGCAGAATTGTGTTAATTTCTTATCATTTTTGTGATTCCAAAACCTTACAGCATACAACAGTTCTTAAGTGCTTTATAATCGACCTTTCTGAATTACTGTGAGACAATTTCTTTCACAATTCTATCCCACGACCAGAACTTGCCTTTATCTTTAAGTGTTAAGTGCAATTGAAAAAAAAATCTACTGGAGTATGTACATTCCTTCAAAATATGTTTTCATTTTCATTTCTTTTCTCTCCTCATGACAGACACAAACATATCAGGAAGTAGAGGACGTTGTTGAGAAAAGGCTCGTTAACAACACACTTTTAAACTCGACAGCTTCCTACAATGAAACGGACATTGGCAACGTTACAAGTCCGGTGAATGTCACGTATGAATACGTCACAGTGGGGACGCAGATCGCCCGCAAGCAGGGATTCAAGAATGGCATGAATGTACTCGGTAAGCATACAGTTTAAAGGCATTGGCTAACTTTGTGAGCAGCCGATTTAAAAAATTCTCAAACTAAGATGAAACATGTGTATGAGTACTTGTATTTGTACTCAAAAACCCTGAAACCAACCATAATTTGGAATAAAAAAGTGTAAGTTAGACGCAAACGGCAATTTTATTATCCTTCGTCTCACGAGACAATCACTAAGAGGACTACTTTGCTTGAATTTGAAAATGCCGTTATGTGCCTCCCTCCGCGTGATACGCCAATATACACAGTACGGTAAGGTGAGTCATACGCGCATGCGCACTCCTTTATATCTATTTTGTGCAACCGACCCTCGTATATTTTTCAAACATTGGTTCACATTTTTGATATTTAAAAAGACTGCCTGTGGATATTATACTTTGAAACTTTCAGACTGGTATTTTTACACTATAACCCTTATGTTTATCCCATTTTCAAGTAACAAAACAAGATTTTTTTAAAATCATAACAATGTTAACCAATGCCTTTAATCTCTTGGTCAATTCAAGCATTCCGTCTATAAGTCCATGGAGTTTAAGAATTCTGTAGTCAGCGGGTTGAAAAGAATCATTTAGCTCTTCTGTTTCATGCTGAATTTGTCCTGGTAGCATTTGGGAGTATTTTTTTTTTTAAATAACCATTCTAAAAAGAAAGAAACCCTTAATTACCAGAAAGCATTTATGTCTTGTCTCCTGGCATTTTCATAGAAGGGATCTATCTTCTCTTTTCTCTCCCTTGTTTGTTTGTTTTTTTTATTCATTTATTTATTTACTTTTTTCGGGGGGGGGGGGGTTGTAATTGGAAGGAGGTAACAGTTTAAATGTCCTCTATTTATGATGGTTACAATATTTGAAAAGAAAAGTCTTGCACTGTGGCTCACAAGTCAATGTAATCATAGACATGACTTGGACAACCTTCCCTATTGCACATGTGCATGTTCTGCACTGAAGCAAATACAACCGATGTAGACTTTGGGTATAAATGATAAGTCCTTCATGGGCGGAGCACCGTGGCAAAATGTCTGATGGTCCAACTTTTCTCACCACGCTGAATAGCCTTTTCACATGCTCTCATTGTGACGGCGATACACACAGACTCTGTGCTAACAAGCCTCTGTTTTCTCACCAAACATCTCGTCACGGCCTTGTCGTTTTGGGGGCAGGTCCTGCCACAAAAAGTACTTCTTGAGGACTGAAACTTGACCGCAATGTCAAAAATATCCAAAGGTGTGTGAAAACCTATCTACTTCTGGGGCTAAAGGCGTGTTTCTTTTCTCAAAGCATGTAACAAACTGGTTTTATGGTGGTCTGAGCAAGGTTTTCTTTCAGCCGAGTGTATCTATAGGGAGGCTTTTATTTTTCAATGAAACAAATAATGACCTTGTACTGAACAGTGATATTATTGAGCTATGTATAGAGTTAAATTGTGGTCTACTTCTATCTTTTCCTCTCACACACTCCACATTTCTCTCTATCTCTTTCTCTCTCGCGCTCTTGCTATTTCTATGCCTTTTATTTTACCCTGGAGACATTCTAAGTAGGTCATAATAGTGTTGCTTACATGGTTTTTGTTATAGCTCTCAAATGAACCAAGATCAGGTTGTCAGAAGTATGTCAGTCGATCTGGTTGGCCACAAATTGGAGACCTACAGGGTGCCTGTGCAGTAGAATACAGTTATTCTTGAAATGGATATTTGGTCAGTGATAGATAGTTTTAGATAAATACTAGACAAGTTACACTTTTTAAAAGTAATATTGTTACTTAAAAGTACTTTTTTTCCATTTGATTTGACTTAATTTAGTTTTATTTTAACAAGGCCATTCCAGTTAAAACATGTACGGTGTATAAGCTGTTTAACTTGTATGTATCCTGTTTAAATTGAAATATTATTTTTTGTATTACTATAAATAACATTCTCACTAACAAAGATATTGCTTCATCTTTACACAGTCAATGTATACTATCTCCTCATGCGAAACTAACTCATGCCTCAGCACCACTACTACCACCACCACCACCACCACCACCACCATCACCATTCCTACAACATCTATTATCCTTGTCATATTGGCACAGTCATCTGCACCAACACCATCTCCTCCGGGAACAGCTGCAGCATTCTATCTTCACAACTTTTATTGCTACCACCATCATCACTATCATGACTGTTAGCACCACCACCACCACCATTACCACTACCACTAAAACCACTACAACAACCACCACAACTATCATCATCCCCACCAGCCTTCCCATCGCAACCACCACTTTCATCACCCCTGCCACCTCTACCACATCTACCACCGCCACCACCACCACCACCACCACACCTACCACCAATACAACGACCAGTTTCTTTGTCATATCAGCACAATCATCACCACCAACACCATCTCCTTCAGGAACAGCTGTAGCATTCTACCTTCACAACTATCATTACTACCACCATCATCACTATCATGACTGTTAGCACCACCACTACAACCACTACCACCAAAACTAGCACCATCAGCACCACCACCATCATTCCCCCATTCTATCTCCATATCAGCAGCAGCACCACCACTACATTTACCACCATCATTACCACAACCACTACTACCAAACCACCCCCACCACCACCACCACCACCACCACCACCACACCCATCACCACAAACCCCACCCCCACCACCACAGCCATAACCACTACGACTATTATCTTTACATCAGTACCACCATCACTGCCAACACCATCAGCTTCAGCAGTAGCAGCCCACCTTTCCAGCCCTCATCATTGCTACCACCACCATCACTTTCATGACAGTTATCTTATCACCCACTACAAGCAAAACCACTATCACCTCCACCACCATCATCATCCCTACCAGCCTACCATCACCACCACTGCACCACCTCCACAACCATTGTCTTCAACTTCACCTTCAACATCATCACTATCTCCATCATCATCCTCACCCTACTGCTACCGCTTCCACCCAAATCCTCACCGCCCACCTGCCACGGTTACCCTCATTGTAACCATCACCACCACTGTAACTGTCATCACCATGATCATCACCATCCCCATCATCATCATCACCACCATCATCACCATCATCGTCAGCCAACCATACCACCATCACTACCATCAACACCCACCACTTTTATCACCACTAGCACCACCACCACCACCAATGCCACCGTCACCACCAAGACTACCACCACCACCATGAACAAGACCAACACTACCACAATCAATTACAAAATTTTGTATTTTGATTTTGAGTATGTTTCCAGCAGTGACATCTATCATTCCAGAAAAGGTTTTTGAAGGAAATACCAGATCCCTTCATGTAAGTTGTGTTTAAAAAACTTCAGTGAGTAGTTCACGTGTCCTGCTTTCTTCTTTGAGGAGGTAGAAAACCAGGACATTCGAAGTTCAAGGGTCATCCTACTTTGAAGATCTGCCAGTGACCCTCAACTTCTACACCTTCCATTTGTCCAAATTGGCAATCTTGTTAAGCAATTTTCCCTGTTTGATGTGGAAATGAGGTGTTTGGAGATGTTTTCGTGACATTCAGGCAATTGGTTCATTTGGAGCCTTGTGGGGCTATGTTGATAGAGGTTTCGTTGTTGTGTTGATTCGTAAGCAAATTAGGTTTGATATCCATGAGCGATGTAGGATCACAACATGTCACAAGAACATGAATTATTTTCTTTCACCTTGCTTCCCTCTTTGCCTGTGGCATACCGTGTCCTGAAATCTGTGGGTTTAATCCTGCAAGGTAACTGGGTGAAATGCGCTGGCACGAAAAGACGTGCAAAACATAAAATTGCAAAGTGGTGTTTGTTTTGTTTGTGCTCCCGACATGGGCGTCAATCTCTTATATAATTTGGGGGAGGGGTGGGGGGGGGGAATACTGTCCAAAAATTTGCTGATTGAAAAGAAAGGTCCTCAGCAGCTTAAAATTTGGGGGGACATAGGGGGATATACACCAAAAGTTTGGTAATCAACAACCTGCCACCCCCCCCCTGAAAAAAGAAGAGAAAAAAAAAGGAATAAGAGGGTCCTCAGCTTAAAATTTGCATGGGGGACATACCCCCAAATTTGCTTACCAATATTTGCTGTCTCAGGTGTCTCCCCCCCCCCCCAATTTTGGGGACATACGCAATAATGTCCCCCACCCCTGAAAACTAATTTTAAAAAGTGGTAGGGGGAGGAAACATGACCCCCTGTCTCCATTTCCCAAGCTGCCTAACTTCACCATTGCTCTTTGGCAAGACATTAATTACCGTTTATTACACATGACTCTTTCAATTAGGAGAATTTGGTCCACTGCTGGAGTAAGGAAGCTCTGATGAATACAGACAGACTGTGTATCTAACCCGTTGAATGCTTATGCTGGGTTCCCACTGCCAGTGCGATCAACTCGATTGTCCTGATCTCTCAAAACCTAGTCTGCAAAAACAGACATTATTTTCACACTTGAATACAATAATTCCATTGAAGCCCTGAATAAGCCTTGTCTTGGCAAGTCACTTGCAGTTTCAAATGATTTGACTGTACAAGAGACTTGCCATGGGTAGGCTCATTCAAGACTTCATTGAATTAATGTGTTCAGGTGTCAAAATTATGGCTGTTTTTGCAGACTAGGTTTTGAGAGATTTGGACAATCGAGTTGATCGGTTCGGCAGTTGGAACCTAACATTAGCCAGGGTTAACCTGGGCTAGGGTCTATTGAAAATATGTGTTACACTGAAATCGAATCGTCCTCAACGTGTTAAGCAAAAATATCCCTACTGCAAACCAGAAACCTTAGTGCATCATGGCTCTTTAGCATCCATGCCAACACTGAAGAATAAAAAAGTGGTAGACTATTATTATTTTTTTGTTGTTGTTGTTAGTACGGTAGGTGGTTAAGTTCCATGAAAAGTGGTAGTTTACCACCTAAATCAGAGTTAGCAAGTATGTTTTAGGTGTCCTGATATTTTCTGCAGATTGAAAATGTTGCCATTGTGGTGCATTTATTCCACTTAGTGAAACTTTTGGTGAATGTAGATCCTTAACATACTCCAGGAAAGTTTCTGCTCTGATTGTACTCTGCGCTAAACAGTAATTCATAAAGTCTTGTTCATATTGAGGCATGCTAAAAACAGTGAAGGCAGGCTCACTCACTCGTATCGCTCATGGAAGCATGGAGGCATGTTGCCATTGGAGGACAGAAAATTTGGATCTTATTGGCAACTGAACCCCAAACAGACATCCAATTATCCGTGGAAGCCACAGGTCAAAGTTCATGGGAATGTTAACTTCCTTGTTTCCTTCTCAGTATTTCTGGTGGGAACCTGATGGCTCATATGGTGGTTACTATTGAAAATGAGTCTTATTTTTAGAAAGGAAAAAAGAACTTGGTTTTTAGAAAGGAAAAAAGAACTCGGTTTTTAGAAAGGAAAAAAGAACTCGGTTTTTGAGGAAGGCTTCTTGTACTTTTTTGTCCTTGTAGATACCTTGCAGAGCTCTCTCTCTCTTACTCTCTGAATCATTCTTTACAGTATCTTTTTTTAGTCATAATTCCACTATCTTTGTCTTCTCTGTAATAAAACAATCAATGGAACTTGTTTGTGATTAGTTGCGTACATGTATGTATATCTCGTAAGAGATTGAAAGTTGAATTTTGTATTGCTTCTTTCAAAGGCAAGACCCCCCCCCCCCCCTCCCAAGAAAAATATAGCTGTTACATTTAAAGTGAGTAAACATAGAATGTGCACACAAATATAAAGTATAAACTGAGAAAATAGACTCCTTATAGAGAATCATCATATTTGTTAATGAGAAAAAATATAATAGGGATATTAAAGGGAAACTATTGTTCTGGGTAACTTAAAAATAATTTGTGAGCTTTCTCATCCTTTTTATGTTAATTAGGAAGATTATCATAGTAAAAATATCCCCTGAAAAACGGTTGTTCTTCAAATGCCCTGACATTCAAAATATGACAAAAAACAGCCGAAATGTTCTGGGTGAACATTTGTGTGTATTCCCATACACGCATTTCTATGTGCAGTGCATGTGACTCTTGGCGGAACTGAGTTAATTTCTTATCATTTAGCCGATTCCAAAACCTTACGCCATGCAACAATTATTAATCGTGGACAACTCTCAATTCATTTTGTACGTGATTTTTCTAAAAAAACTGATTTATATGAAATTTCAAGTCAGGAATCAACATAATTCTTCCCAAAATGCTTACAGAATTATATAGCCATGTCGTATGCAAACAAATCAAAAAGAATTTTTATTTTTCTTGAAATAAAGAAAATGTTAAATTCTGTGTACAAAATGAATGGAGAGTTTTCCACGATGACATCACAGGTGCTGGCAAAGTTGCCAATTCAAGGATCCCATTAATAAGGATTTACTTAAACTTTCAAAGTTCATAACTCTTGAACAGATTGTCCGATTTTCCTCGAACTTTCACTGTTTAGTCTTCTTGTTCTTCTTCATTCACTGGAAGCACACTTATGCCTGGGTTGCATTCTCCTTTAAGTGCTTTATAATCAACCTTTCTCAATTACTTGAGACAACTTCTTTCATCATTCAATCTCACGACCAGAACTTGCCTTTATCTTTAAGGTCATTTAGATTTTGAAGTATTAACTCCCCCCTCCCCCCCCCCCCCCCCCACAAAAACACCTTGCCATATTTCTCTTCATTTTGCCCGTCTTTTTCAGGGAAACAAAGACTCCTCGTCGGCTGTATGAGGCACGTGTACCAGTGTTATAAGCTTTCGTACGTACACATACAGGTATTATGAAGAGGCCAAATAGATTCATGCAATGTCATGGCATTATTGTCTTATAATTTTGTTGATGTCACATTACAGGAATCATCGCTTTCTGCATCTTCTTTGGTATCCTTCTGGGACAGATGGGAGAGCGTGGTCGTGTCATGATCGAATTCTTTGATGTCCTCTCTGACATCACCATGCAGATGGTCAACATCATCATGTGGTATGTCTTCCAGTCTTCTGTCTCACCAGGGGGGGTGTTTCACAAAGACTAAGATTGACTCAAATCGCTCTTCACTATGGCAGGCCATTCATGCCACTGTTTGCTTTCACCATCTGTCTCTCTCAAGGGTTGCGCAAATCATTGTCACAAATTTGAAGAATTTACATTTTCTGTTTTCTTCATCGATGAACTATAAAAATTGTCAATTCTGCAGATTTGTGGCCATGATTTGCAAATCCTTTGAGAGATCCATGGTGACAGAAAACAGTGGCATGAATGGCCAGCCATAGTTAAGTGTGATTTTAGTCAATCTTAGCCTTTGTGAAACACCCCCACGTTATTCAAACAATTCTCGCATGTTACAATGCATGCACCACCGATACTGTGAGAGGTCTATATTTCCACTCGTGGGTCAACTACTATTTCCAAGATAGGAGACGCCGCAAGTGAGGGTTGACCAACTGAAGAAATATTTCACTGACCGAGGGATACAAGCTCAGGGAAGAAGAAGGATAATTTAGCAAAACTAGCAGTGAGAGCCCAGGGAAAATATGAAAAGTTAGAAGCCTGTCATCACTTAGAATAGGAGAGGAATACAAGGTGTTGATGGTACTGTTGTCCACCCATCTCCCAGAATTATTGAGCTAGAGTGACTGTTGCAACTGAACCGAGGGAGGGCACAAGGATTGTGAAACGTGAAAATTGCCTTCAAGATACATGTAAACTTGAGTTCTGGTCATGCGATTACATCTTGAAAGAGACTATTTCACAGTAATGTGGAAAGGCTAACCGAGTGGGTACAAACAATTTGGTGTAGACCTTGAGGTGGCTAAAAATTGAAGCTTCATCTTCTCATACATGTATTTGGAAATATGAAGGCATTTGAAGAATATTTTCAAGGAACATTTCCAGTATGGGATTCTTCCAAAATTAGGTACAGTCTGACCTCGCTTATCCGGCTGCATCAGGGCCAGCGTTCATCCGTATAAGTGAAATGGCCATATATGAGAGTAATGTAGAGGGATACCCTTTCTGTGAAAATTTATAGGGTAGAGTGGTCTATTTTCTGTAAAATATCTATTTCCTTGGTGTTGTGGATGATTGTAAATGATCAATAATATCTTTCTTTTTGTACGAGATGAAAACAAAATAAAATAAAACAGAAAATTGCCCATGATGTTTCAGTCTCCCAGGCTTTTAAGTGAATTGAATGAAGAATAAAAGAGGGAAGCTGGCCGGGAGACGCGGTTAATAGAGGAGTCCGGATAAATGAAGGTCGGATAAGCGAGGTCGGACTGTATTTGTTAGTACGAATCCTGTTGAAAAGCTGTCATGTGACACCCAGCAATTTCCTACATTGCACCACTGTACTTTCCTTGTTGCGATGTCAGTCTGATCTGTGCCAAGCGTATGGATATAAATGGACCATCTTTGGTTATGGTAGAGGTAGAGATGTTGTGGTCAAGTGGATAAGTCTCTGGACTTTGAACCACAAGGTGCGGGGTTCGAATTCCTGCCGCAGCACTAATGTCCTTTGGCAAGACTTTGATCTACATGCATTTGCCACACTCGACCCAGGTGAGGTAAATGGGTACCTGGCAGGAATTAATTCTTTGAAATGCTTGAGTGCTGTAATTGCTGCTGGGCTAAATCCCAGGTAATAATATACAAATAGCGAATAGACATGAGTGCGATGGTACGAGATTTCGCATGAGGTGAAAGAGCGACCTTCTATTCAACGAGGCGAAGCCGAGTTGAATAGAAGTTACGTCGCGATCTTTCACCGAATGCGAAATCTCGTACCATTGCACGAATTAGAATATTCGCTATTTGTATTGTACAACACCTCAGAAGTCTGAGAAATTGATGAAAATCAAGAAAAAACAGTCACATTTTGGTTAAGAAATCAAGGTTTATAAAGCAGGGAAAGAAGTTCCGACTGCAAATGCAGCTGGTGCCGGCATATTGCATAGTCTGTGCGCGTGCGCGTATCTATAGCAGTGCGCGAACGCGACTTGCTGGCATAGCCCTATAGCTATCGCATAGCCTGAGTTGAGCATGCAAAAATCAATATGCGTATAGGGTCTACAACGCAAGCTACTTGTGACATCACAAAGAAATAAAAGAAGTAATTCGTGAGAATCTACTGTGACGTCACGTTAACCGTGCAATGGTACATTTTGGATGGTACATTTTGGATGGTACGAGTGCAATGGTATGAATATCGCGCGTTCAGCTCCCATAGACCTGCGTACAACAAGCTGAGTAGGCGGTGTACAATATCCAAAGTCCTTTGGAAGGGCATTGAGACGTTTGATGATAATGTGATATGCACTATACAAGAATGGAATACTATCATTCTGGCATCAAGTTTGTCCCTTGTCTTTCTAATAGGTATTCTCCCATTGGTATCATGAGTCTGATCTGCGCCAAGATCCTGGACATGGACAACCCTGCCCTGGTGTTCTCCAACCTGGCGCTTTACATGGTGACAGTGCTGGTAGGCTTGGTGGTCCATCTCGCCTGCCTCATGACCATATACTTCACCATCACCCGTAAGAACCCCTTCACCTTCTTCCGAGGTCTCTTGCAGGCCTGGCTGACCGCCCTGGCAACTTCCTCCAGGTGAGCAAACCGTAAGCCATGTAACACTTGATAGGACTTGATTAATAAAGGTTTTCACAATTTCACGTACATGTATAGGCAACACTTTTTTTACTTTTCCTTTATTGCTGTATTTCTCTCATCGGCACAAGAAGTGAAAAATTCTGACATATGGCAATGTACAAATGTTCATTTTTGTAGTAGTAGTAGTAGTAGTAGTACATGTAATAGTAGTGCATGTAGTAGTGATGGTGGTGGTGGTATTGTGGTAGTAGTAGTAGTAGTAGAAGTAGTATCATAAGAAATAAGTTAATATGTATATCAATAAATCAGTGAATTGATAAGTAAATGAAAATAATGAATGAATGAAATGGTAAGTAAGTCAGGAATGAATGAATGAATAAATGAATACATGTAAATAAAGGAGTCACTGTATCAGTTTATATAAGTGGGCACAGTTGTTCCATTTGTAATATTGTCCTGTGCTCTCAGGTAGCTTGCGAAAAATGCAGTGGTGTGAAAAGACGCGTCCGGAACGCTAAGTGCAGAAATGTACAAATTAAAATGTCTGTCGTGGCATACATGTATTGGAATGAAATTTTAGACAAGATCATGCCGCAGGAAGATCGCCTATTAATTTTACAAGATCTACGTGCTACCCATGTAATTATCAATCTGTGTTTGAGAAGATACGACTTTCAACGATTCCATTATGCATTCCGGATGCTTCTTTTTGCACCACAGCATTGTCCTAAGATACCTTAGTTAAAGCTATTTGTGTAAACCAGGAAATGGGCAGTTAGCAGTAACAACCATTGATTATATATCTTTTGAATGTAAACTTGTTTTCTGTTCCTTCCCAGCTCGGCAACTCTCCCAATCACGTTCCGCTGTCTGGAGGAGAACCTCGGTATCGATAAGAGGGTGACGCGATTCGTGCTGCCGATCGGAGCAACGGTCAACATGGACGGAACGGCACTGTACGAGGCAGTAGCGACCATCTTCATAGGTCAAATGAATGGCTATACTTTGACCATTGGCAAAATCATCACAATTAGGTAAGGAGGCTATTTTTCCCTGTATATATATAATCATTTAATACAAATTTCCTGCAAAATACTAAGGCATAGTATTCAGTAGGTTTTCTTCATTGCAATTAAAGTTGATAAACCCTCCAGTTAATTTGTTCCAAGGTATTGCATTCAAGCTATCAGCTTCAAATAATTCTTTTCCATAGAGGAACTGAAAGATGAATTTCCGTCTTTGTTAAGGGTTTTACATCAAAATCTTCATATCAAATGCGTAATTATATTTCCCCAAGTCAACTAGCAGACATGTTGCACAAGAAGCAGTAAGCTTAACTCTTTTTCTTTTCTTGTTCCAGCTTAACAGCTACCCTAGCGAGTGTTGGAGCAGCCAGCGTACCCAGTGCAGGTCTCATCACCATGCTCTTGGTTCTTACTGCCGCTGGCTTTCCTGTCGAAGATGTCAGTTTGCTTTTCACTGTCGACTGGTTCTTGTGAGTGTAACTTTATTTATTCCTGTACATACTTTGTGTTTTGTGTATTTACAAATATATCATATTGATTTAATGAGGCAGAGTTTTTTTTGAAGGAAGAGTAGTCAAATACAAGTTTTTTTTTTACAAAAACTGTAACAGAGCATTACGTGATTGTGCCATGAAAACAGTGACTTTTCAGACTGTAAATGAGCAACAAAGAAAGACTCTGTTGCTCAAAAATTCTTCATAAATTTGCAATGAACCTAGCTTGGCCCTAGCCATTAATCCTGACTGAAAGACATGGAAATTCCATTTAGGAAGTGGCATTTACTCTTTGCCATTTCACACATGTATTATAAAATTGAGACAGTTGAATAGAACTATGTATGAATTCACAGATACAATTTTAGAGATCTAGCTTGTTCAATTTAATCTGTCCAATATTGAGTAGTATGATAATGAACCCTGATCCTTATGAAATATACATGTTCATGTATATATGACCCCTAACATAACTTCTGGTTGGAAAACCAAGGGAAAATTAATGGTATGGAACTGTTTTTACCATTATTTGTGAACCCGAAAATTTCATGATGATTTCTTTATTTCCTTCTTTGTTTGCAACATTATGATCAGTGAATTGTGAAAGGTTTTTATGAAATTAATGTCCGTAGGAAATGGAAGGATTAGCATATACAGGTTTGAACTGAATAGGAATGAAGATAGCTAAACCAGGAAAAAAAGACTTCTGTTCTTTTTAAAAACTTTTGGCAAAGAAAAGCTGTTAACTTATGATGAAACGTGCGATGAAACGTGTGATGAAACATTTTGTGGAACTTGCGATGGAACGTGCGATGAAACATTTTGTGGAACTTGCGATGAAACATTTGATGAAACGTGCGATGAAACGTGATGAAACGTTTGGTGGAACTTGTGACGAAACATTTGATGAAACGTGTGATGAAACATGTGATGAAATGTGCTATGAAACTTGTGCTGAAACTTATGAAGAACTTTGTGGGCTAGTCCTCTGAGCAACATTTTATTGTCATGTTGTTTGACAGGGATCGTTGCCGTACATCCATCAATGTTGTGGGCGATTCCTATGGAGCTGCCATAGTGTATCATCTTTCTAAGAAGGAGCTTGACGCAGTGGATAGAGAGGTAAAGATATCTTTATATACCCCCTCTCCTTCCCCCCTCCCCCACCCCACCAGGGAAAATTTTTTTTTATTTTTTTTATTAGGGGTTACATCCCCATGATCTCAGTCAATGGTGCAAGGAGCCAAATATTTGGAATCATTATCGGCTTTTGCACGCCGTCAGCAGGTAAGGTAAGGTAATTTCATTATTTTAGCCCTCATATTTTGGCACACAGGGGCTATTTCAAAGCTTTCAGGGGCAAATTGCCCTTTGCTACCTTGTATTTTTTACTGCCTCCCACCCTCATCAGAATACCAAGAAGACAGATACTGTTTTCTTATCGCATGATGTCTTAGCAACATTGTATTTGACCAAGGTAGAATTTTTCATCACCAAAAAAGTTGCAAGTACTACTTTTGTTTTTATATCATCTATTAAAGAAATTTTTAAAAAATAGATCTTATTCATTTGTAAGGGAATCTTTACTTTAATACAAGCTTAGTTTTTTTAAATATATTCGCTCATATTTCACCACAAATTCACTTGTCTAATTTCATCTAAAACACCATGCTATTGCATTATCATCTCTGTATGTTACATCAACAGTATTTGTTTACATTTGTAATGAACAATTTATGCATTATTATTGTTCATGTTTTTATTACATAATGATTTTGAAATAATGAAAATAAACTGAAAATGAACTGAAAGAAAGAGCTAGATACAGTGGATAAAGAGGTGAAAAAAATACCTTGGTTACTCTCGACCTCTCTTTGCATTCCAAGAGGAATTATTTGTCTTTTTCTTAATATCAACATTGAACTTTTTAATTAGCCACGACACAAAGGGTTACTGGCTGTTTTAAGAAGTTTTTATACCTTGGTAGAATATGCTTACATTTGACAAGAACACAGTAAGCATCCAAGATTTCCCAATTTTTCACTAGTTTTTCAAATGTTCGTTAGAAAACGATTCCTCTCCATTTTATATTTAAAATGTGCATGCAAATGTGAAAATGTCACTTTTAGAACTGACTTAATGCATTCTGGTTTTCACATATCATCAATATGGTTATCCTCAAAACAGTAGAAGAGGGGGAAAAAAAAATAAACCTTTGACCTTTGACCTTTGATCATATTTGCATTCACCTCCAGGAGGCCGAGTTAGAGCTGGAAGCAGGAAAGGATTGCGAGTACACCGCCAACGGCAAGGCAGAGATGAGAGACGGCAACGTAGTCGCCGACATCGAGAAGAAAGATGGCGACAACTGGGAATCTGGGTTCTAGACTGCTACCCGTGTTCCAAACCATACCCCTACCACTATGTATTGTTATACAGGCAGTTTTTTGTGTACATTTGTATTTTTTTCTGTTTCCTCTTTTTATATATATATTATATATATCTATAGATATATATGTATATATATATTTTGATAAGTCTTGAGGGATGAAAAAGAGTTTGTTGTCTATTGAGACAAATAATTTGTTAGAAGGATTATTGAAAAATCACCTGGCATGGTATCCTACAGAGGTGCCCAGATGCAGGAAGAGGGAGGAGCAATGACTTTGTGAAGCACACACACACATAGCAAATGAGATCACATGACCATTGTTGCATTGTGGGTACTTCTTTTAGGGACCGAGTTACAGGAAGGAGACAATGCTTGTGACACGTAAAGTGCTACTTGAGTGAGAGAGAGGGAGAGAGAGAGAGAGAGAGGGGAGAAGTGAAAGTGAAGTATTGAGACAAAGAGAGAGGAGGAGTGAGAACAGAGACAGTCATGCGAAAGATATTCCATTATGAATGTTTATGGTCGAGATTTCACAATGGGTTGAATAAGAAGCTAAACCTTATATATTTTATGATAAACTGTTGTTCGTCGCATGGAATTTTTCTTGTGTCGTGAAATCGAAAATTTCTGTGTCATACGGAATATCAGTATTGAAGGAGAAACCAATGTATGTATTGTGAATTTTTTATATCAGTAATGAAGTATACTTTGTTGAGATGTTACATTCAGTATGATCTCTTGGTATGTAGTCCTTCAAATATTTTTTCCAAGTTTTGTTTTTAGATTTTCTACGAAGGCATAGTCAATCATTTGTATTTTTGAATTTCAAGAATTTGTGTATATACATATTCTTAAGACCTGCAAAGCTCTTTTTTTACAGCAGCAAACTCATTGTAGAGGTTTTGATGCAGAAAAGGGAAAATTTGTTCATGCTGCGGTCAAATTCTTTCAGAATGATGGGGTGCATCAAATGATGACATGTCAAAATCTTGGCAGCATCTAGCCTGTGAATAATTCACCCAAACTCCCGCACTTAGATCACTATTCTCTTCCGAAATCATAGATTGCAAGTTTATAGCTTCCAAATATACAAAGGCAACCGACTTCACACTTTTTGAAGACAGGCTATTGGGACCTATGGATGATTAGTTGGAGAGGAAAACCTGCTAGGATTTACAACTCAAACGGGAAATTGTTTTCATAATGCCCAAGTGTTCTGAGACAACTCAAATGAAAAGAAACGTTTGGTTGATGAGACTTTTCCATTTAATTTCACATCCAACAATAAAAATTTTAAGACATTACTTATGTATAGAAAGCTGAGAGATTAGCTGATAGCTAAAGTGGTTACCCTGGGTAAATAAGGGCTATTATTATAATTATTATTATAAAAGCCAATCAGTTTCATCTCTTGGTACTTTGTTTTGAGATTTTGAGCAAGTTTTTTTTTTTAGCTTTTTGTCTTATTCTGTGATTGCTTTCTGATATAAAAAAATTCAATCATGTTTTTCCAAGTGGTATTATGGCATTATGTACTTGGATTAAATTTTTTTCTGTGGCTCAGAGAATGTAACCAAAATTTCCTACAGTGCATATTGTAACTTCAATCCTTTGCTATGGAGAACACATTCTTGTTTACTGAGTTGGTGCACTCTGTGCAGGAATTCATCTCAGTTCCTTAGCTCAGAGAATACAGTCGACTAATTAACCAATGTTGCATCAGGCTGTGCCAAAATGAATGCAATCATGTTAACAGTGTGTGTTTACTGAGTGGATTTATTTTGCACATTGAACCATCTTATTTCAATGGATTGGAGAATGCAATCAAGTAATTAGCTGAGGTAACTTCAGGCTGTTGCTCTGGAAGGATGCATTCATATGTATTTTGTTGATTCAGTTGATGCATTCTGCACACAAAGCCATCTCACTGCTGCAGATCATAGAATGCAATCAAGTAATCAGCTATAAAAAGCTGTAGTCTGTTTCTCAGCTCAGAGAATGCAATCAAGTAATCAGCTATTAGCTTTTGTCTGTTTCTCAGCTCTGAGGATGCAATCAAGTAATCAACTATTAGCTTCAGTCTGTTTCTCTGCTCAGAGAATGCAATCAAGTGATCAACTATTAGCTTCAGTCTGTTTCTCAGCTCAGAGAATGCAATCAAGTGATCAACTATTAGCTTCAGTCTGTTTCTCAGCTCAGAGAATGTAATCAAGTGATCAACTATTAGCTTCAGTCTTTTTCTAATCTCAGCAAATGCAGTCAAGTAATCAGCTAAAATAGCTAAACATGCATCAATTTGGTGCATTCTGCACATGAAATTATCTCAGTTAAGCAGCTCAGGTTGCTATCAATTCACAAATTATGTAACTTTCACTCTGCTAACCTGGAAATACTACTCGGTTACTCCTATTGTCACTCTTCCAAATGCGCTCATAAAGTCCACTAATTGCTTATTAATATATATTTAGCTTAAATGTTCAAAAAGGTTCCAAAGACCAAAAAAAAGTATTTGACACTTTTTTAAAGAGATAAAGTGAATGTGTAAATCTGTACAGACTATAACCTCAATATTTATCTCCCTTCCAATGTTATGTAATACATGTACAGTGATGTATTTGGTATACTGATTTGTATTTTTGCACTTGTCATTTTTTTGGTGATATATAAACCATGAGATATATAAAGTGTGTCCCATCTGTGGAAGTGAATATGTGAAACAGTGTGGATGATGTTACTAATGTTGTTATGGTGTTTAGCTTTATGCAGAATATGTGGAGCAGAAAACAAGAAAAATGTTGAATTTCTTATGCTAATCTACTTAACTGAGCTGTACACATTTGCTACGTTTATATGTTTCGTATGATATGAGAATTCTTTTTATTCCAAACTGCAGCAATATTGAATAAAAGTACAAATCATGTTGCTTGCTAGAAATCCACATGAATTATTTCTTACACTTCTAAACCTTGGAAGACAAAAGACATGAAATTTCTTATTTTCTGTGACATGTTTCTTTCCTTTGCTGGGCAGATAAAATCTTGTTTGTGGTATATTCTGTAGCATACTTTTCATTTTTTTTCTTTTCAGGCTTTCCCCAATTAAAAGTAGGAAAAGTGTATATCAGTATGATAGTTCTGTGGCAGTTTATGAGTTTCAAGTATGTGCATAAATTGTACTATTTGCTGATAAGAGAGTCCTAATAATATTACACTCTGCTTGACATAGAGCACCCATGAACTCTTGTATGCAAGTGATGTAATGTTTTCTTGTTTTTTCTTGTATGAAGGTTATCTGTTGTTTTGTTTGTGTTTTTTTTTTTACTTTTTACTTTTTTAATTACTTTTTTCTGTGCTTGTTTTGTCAGATAAATCAGTTGTAAATACAAACTGCAAAGAAAAATGTATGAATTCTTTGTTCTTGTATAGTTTTTCAGATATGTCAGTGAAGTTATTTTGCACAATTGTTCCACGTTCTTACATAGTTTATTCTTGAGGTAGAAGATTAAAATAACTAAAGTTATTTTGGGAAAGTATTTTGCTCAGTTTGGAAAACTGAAAATGCATCAGCAGGAAAAGCATGTTTGTATTTTTGGAAAAGAGCCAGAGTTTGATTGTTTGTGACGTGAATCAACTCTTGTAAATGTCTTTATCTTGTTATGATGATGATGTAGTAGAAAAAAAGACATGTTGTATATTGTATGTATAAATATATTTACTCTTTTAGGATACATATACACAAATATTTACTCATATTTTTGTAAATATAAGTATGTAATGTAAGTTTGAGCATTAAGAATCGTGATATTTTCTACCATTGGTTTGTTTCTTAGGAAATTATAGCTTTGTGCTATTTTTTCCAAAACCGAAAAAAAAAAAAATCCATCCATTATCAAGTAGATTGTTAATACAATATTTTTGATCAGCAGTATCAACCGAGTTATAAAAGTCACATTCACTCAAGGTATAGTTGACCATGCTAGAGCATTTGAAGGTAAACCATTCTCATTTCTTCTGAATGGTTGATTTATGTAGGGAATGTGAAAAATGGACTACTTTGAAGTATTTGAACCATTATTAACATTTTGAAAATTGATTCATTTTGCTTAGGAAATTATGACCAATGATAACCTCTAGATGCAGATATGGATACATGGGACTGCACACACAAGTGGCATAAAAATGAGTCCTTTAAAAAAAAATATTTGTGAAATGAGAATGAGCCTATATAGGAGCAGTTATTTCTGTGAAGTATACATATGGGAATACACAAAATAAAAAGGCCAAAAAACTGTCTCTTTTTAAAATTATTGTACCAAATTTTGATTTTTTTTTTCAGATAAATGTTCACAGTCAAGGATATACTATTTAAATGGGACATGAATGTTTGATTTGCACATTTTGATATGGCAAGTATTCGGGTATGAAATTGGATTTTGAAATGCATGGTCACAGAGTATTTAGAACTACAAGAATACAGGCTGAAGTTTTATTTATCCACTCCCATGAAAACGGAAAAAAAATCTTGTTCTCCTAGAACTAGTTTGAATCATCATATTGATCTATTTCATTGTAATTATGGCAAAGGCTGAAACTCAAATACACACCTAGGAATTTATGTCCTTTGTATGCCATGCTTCAACAGAAGTAAAGTTTAAGTACGGAATATATATTTCTGATCCCTTTTATTCAAGTTTTTTCTAAGTCTATAAATATTTTTGGCTTTCTCGATTTCCATTATTATATTTACCCCTGAATTCGCTGATCTTATGATTCCTACTTGCCTGCATTCATTAGGCTGTTGGGATAGTGCCCTTTAACTGAAGTGTTAAAAAATCCAAAAACACATAATATTTGAAAGGAGCATACATGTATCATCAAAAGGAATTAAAAAGTAGATATCTGTGCATAATTGCACATACAGAAAAAAAAAAAAAATCCTGAAAAAAATTATTGCTTAAGCCTTTGTAATTCTCTAACTTCAAAAATGGTGGTAAGTAGTACTTCTGAAAAGAATGAAAGAAGAAAAAAAAAATTAGTTTGCTATAAGTAACAGTTGATTGAATATAATTGGATAGACAGGGTTGTTAATTGGCACCTGTATCACACCTTACATATCAGGAAACCGTCTGTCAAAGTGCATGTAGTATGAGATGTATACATGGTGTTATATCGTTTTCCCGTATTGATAAAGACATTGGATATTCATATATGACTGCATATACATAAACATACTGTGATTGAATGGTGGTATAATAATTGTGGTTCGGTTTGTTCTTTTTCTTACCCTCTTTCACACGCAAATAATATGGGCATGTATCTTGTATTTTCATTATAGCAATAAAGATAAAAAAATGAGTTCCTATACACAATATCCTGTACTGAAAAAAAAATGCATTTGATATGTGTACTCCTTTATTGGAATGTTTGTCAGTGGAGAAAAATTTGAAGAGAGAGAAAGGATGTGGGAATAGATTTGAAGAGGACAGTATTAAGAGACAGGGGGGAGAGAGAGAGAGAGAGAGAGAGAGAGAGAGAGAGGAAAGTAAGTTAAAAGAAACCGGAGATGAACATAATACATGTACCAACATCACAACTAACAACAACTAGAAACCTCAACTAATGCAACAAAATAAGTAACATTAATATTAATTGATGATAATGATGATAATCATAATAGGTGTGATTGTAATTTATTTCATTGTTATTATCATTATTGTTATTATTATTTGTAGTAGTAGTATCATTATTATTATAATCATTATTATTATTATTATTATTATCATTATTATCATTATTATTATTATCATTATTATCATTATTATCATTATTATCATTATTATTGTCATTATTATTATTATCATTATTATTATCATTATTATTATCATTGTTATTATTATTATTATTATTATTATTATTATTATTATCATTATTATTATTATTATTATTATTATTATTATTATTATTATTATTATTATTGTTATTATTATTATTATTATTATTATTATTACTTTTTCCACAACATGATCTTGTCTTGGTATATCAAACAGCAACCAGACTTCTTACAGAAATCTAGGGTTGTCTGTTGTACATGTATTCGACAAGTCCTCTTCTCATTGTTCGCTTCTCTTTCTATTCAAGACTTTCCGTAGGATATGAGCTGTCCCAAGCAAGCTTGCCCTCTGTATCGTTTCCAATGACACCTCGACTCCTACGATCAGCTAGGGAGCTTCTGTGTCTGGTTGTTACAAGTTCCTAAGGCTCCAATGACTGTTGTTAATACATGTACCCGTCGCCTTCAGTACGAAGTTGTTCGTACTTACCTTATCTTATCTTATGCATGTAACTGAGAGTTTAATCGGCACCGACTTCTACTTAGATATGAAGGAATCGAGGGAGTACCGCGCGCATTACAGGGATTTTATATTTTTCCTCTTGTTTTTCGTTCTCTTTCATTTTATTTATTCATATACGGTAACTTTTGCTTCCATGTTTGTTATTCCATTCACACAATCCTCAAATATCATTTAAAAAATCGTGGATTTCCTGAAATTATCCTTGATTCATCTCGGAAACTCCTGGAAACCGTAAAATGCGTCGAACGCCTTCGAAAAATGTGAGATCAGGACGTCAGTTTGATGCGTCTTGTCCAGTGATCTTGACTGTGATCTCCTCCAAAGATTCAATGAGTTGAGACTCTATTGATTGCTTCATGTGGAATCCGTGCCGATACTTGGCAAGTATCTCATGTTCATCAATATGCTCCATGATGGAGTGAAAGATGATGTGCTCCATGAGTTTTGTGGTCACACGAGTTAGTGACAAAGGGCGGTATAGTTTACTGGGACACTTCTGTTTCCTTTTCTGAAGATGAGAACAATGTTGGCGGTCAACCATTCTGCTGGTAAGGTGCCTGACTCACAGGACTGGGTGAAATGATCTGAAGTATAGGTGTAATTTGCTTGACACCCTCCTTCAGTGCTCAGATGGGAATAAGATCGGGTCCATGCTTTCCGTGGATTCAGTGTGCTGAGCAGTTTCTAAATACCTTCGGGTGAACTCAATGTCGGGCATAAGGATTGGGTCCCTTGTCTTGTAATATGGTTATGTCTTCCTTCGTAAACACTAACTGGTATTGTTTGCTTAATGCTTCTGCTTTGGCTTTGCTATAAGCAGGATAAGTAGTCAATCCACCATCTATCCAGAGTGTCGGAATGCTTCCTCTGTCCTTTTTCGGGCTTTTTATGAAATGCCGGCCCTTCTTGCCCGTCTCTTTTGTGTTGTTACCAAAGATACCTCCAATATACTCCTCATAATTTCTTCAGGCTGCTCTTAACCTGTTTCCGCATGTCTATAACATCTTGCCAGTTCTTCTCAGTGTTATCGCGTGTTGCCTTTTGCCATAACATTTTCTTCTTTCTAAACTGCCTGTTAATGGTAGTGTTCATCCATGGCCAGTTTGGCCACGGTGATGGCTGCTTATTTGGCATGTGTTTGTCCATCTGGTAAAAGAGTTCTTTCTTAAACGATGTCCAGTTTGCTTCCACTGCCTTGTCCATAAGTTTTGACTGGAGGAAAGAGTCTTTAAACTTATCCATGTCTTGTGTAAAGCCATCCATGTCTCCTTTGTATGCCCTGCGAGGTTTTTTACTGTCATGTTTAACAGTGGTGTCAACTTGTACCAACACAGCATCATGGTACAGTTTCATCTTTCTTGATCTGGTCTGGTATGGTGGTAAATACTAAATCCAGAATACACGGGAGGCATTTTGCCATATGCTGTATCAAGGAGGATTTGATTCAGCCTTCTCCCGTATACTGCGGTTTATTGTCTCCATTTATGATGTTGTTTTTTTTTCCCCCAGTCAATGAGGGGCGTGTTGAAATCACCAGCTAGTATGATGTTTGGCAAGGACAACTTCCCAGTTAGCTTCTTCAGCACTTCATTTAGTTAAACATGAGCCACAGGATCGTTATTGGTTGACTGACAGAACACTGTAGAATGGTCCGATGTATAACGTATGGTGGCCCTGAAGTACGCTCGATAACAGGTCATGTGCGACGCGAATTTCGCGACCTAGTCGCGAAATTCGCGATTTGGGTCACCAATTTCGTGACCCATGATGTGAAATTCATGACCTGGGACCCGAAATTCGTGACCCGAGATGCGAACTTTGCGACAAGGGTTGCAAAATTCACGCCATGTATACGTAGTCGCGAAATTCGTGACTTTGGGACGTGAATTACATGATTTTGGGTTACGAACATCGCGACTTTAGTTGCATATTTCACGACCTAAGTCGTGAATTTTTTGTACATGGCTGAGCTGTGCGAGTGCGAAGGATGTGAATCGATAAACATATTATGTGTACGATGGTACGATGAGCACGTGCACGTGAGTGACTTGAGTCAGCTGTCCAGGGGCGTAGACAGCGGGGGGGGGGGGGGGGGGGGGGTGAGGGGTATGCATCCATAGGGTGTGAGTGAAGCGAGCGAGCCAAAAATAAGCGCTTTTCTGGTTTTAAATCACATTTTCAAATAGAAATTCTAAAATATGATGGTTGTTTATGACAGATTATTAAAAATTTCATTAACTGATTAATTCAAATATCATTTCTTCCTTAAAAAGTGTGGGGGGGATATTCGTACAGGCCATCCCCCTCTCAAAAAAGTGGGGGGATATATCCCCCATCCCCCCCCCCCCCGGATTCACGGCAATGATGCACAGACATAGAAGATTATACGCACCGTGACAAACGAATAGAGAATATGGACTGACACACATTATTGCATATTTGCATCACGTTATTTATCTTTTGTTGTTGTTGTTGTTGTTGTTACACCACTTCAGAAAAACTGACGGCGCCGAAAATCCCCAAAAGTAATATAAATAACTACATAAATCAGAATAATGATCGATATAGTTATGATAGTAATCGTCATTTCAGTCACATTAACGATGATGATGATGATTATGATGATGATGATCACTATTATTATTATCATAAGCATAATAATAATAATAATAATAATATCATCATCATTATTGTTTTTGTTATTGTTGTTAAAATGATAATCATTAATATCATTATTGCTGTTCCTATCATTTCTAAACATGTTCATTCAGTTTAATTGTAAGCAAACATCCTTCCCTAAAACCGGGGGGGGGGGATGATTGTACATATCACCCCCCCCCCCACCTTGTGAGGTGGGGGATGCATACCCCTCATCCCCCCCCCCCCCCCCCCCCGCTGTCTACGCCCCTGCTACTTACACTTACATACATGCAGGTTGACGAAAAAAAAGTGAATTGAGTGTACATGTACTTTAATTTTAAAAATGATGACTCCCCCCCCCCTCCATCTAGGCCTAGAATTACCAAAGACTACCCGTACCTTTTCGCGTTGTTTTTTATGAGAAGGATATATTGTACCGGTACATATTAATATTCATGACCAGACAGTATTCGTCATCATAACCCACGAATAACGCTTCTTCGTGGAAGGCCAACAGAGAGAAAAAGGGGAACAAATTGATGTGTCATAGGGTTTTTATAAGTACAGATTTCAGTGTAACGGTTTTGGAAAGCCCTCATTCTTTATCGCCTAAAAGGACAATATTGTCGCTGTAGCCAAGCCTTTGAAGAACACATCCCAACCGCTTTTTTCCCGCCCGCCCCTCCCCCCTTCCCTCCCCCCCCCCTCTCTCTTTCTCTCTCTCTCTATCTCTCTCTCTCACTCTCTCTCTCTCTCACTCTCTCTCTCTCTCTCGCTCTCTCAAGTGTTCTAAAATAAGACCACATCGTATAGGCATACACCAAATTAAATAAATAGATAAATAAATAAATAAATAAATAAATAAATAAATAAATAAATAAATATTAAATTTTGTGTACGTGCAGGTGGACAAACACACGAAAGGGAGTGAATAGAGTGTAACTATAACTTTTTTATGTAGGCCTATTTTGAAAAGGACCCCAATTTAGGCTTGTAAAGGATTACCGAGGACTACCCGTATATTCTGTGTAAAGTATTTTTATGAGAAGGAAACTAACATGACTGTACATATTCGTATTATCACACTCATTCACTATTCAACGCACGTCGAGTCATGTAAGGCCATGCACAGAGCAAAAAAAAAAAATCACAAGCCGGTCTGTCAGAGAAGGATTTCGTTATAATGTTGTTGCTTTTTCGGTCTAACGGTTTTTTATAAAGCGCTCTGTCTAGTCAACTAAAGGACACAATCCGCGACAGTCGAAGTAGAGTTCTGAATCGTGTAAACATTATCACCTATATTATTTCGATGACACCGGAGAGAATTAGGCCTTCTACAACATGTGGTGAAGAAGTGGAGAAGTTGATATAGTAATGAATCTTTGACCGTTTGCGGATGGTGAGTCTCAGAGTCTGGCATAATTTATGTTTACCTGTTTACTATTCGCCGAATTTGTTTTTCTCTGTTATAAACAAAAACTGATACAATTAAGTATTCTTTTTAATCACTCAGTTCTTCATTATGTATGTATTCATTCATTTACTCATGTGTTTATATCCACCTATCTATTCACGTTTCGCTCCGCGGGGACCAGTCAAACATTGCTGTATTATAGGCCTACACATGCACGACCGGAGGGGGGGGGGGGGGGGGGGAGGGAACTAGTGAAGAGGGTACTTCTAAGCTGGTTATTACAGGCGCGTGATTCAAATCTGGCAAAAAGTGTATATGTATATATATATATATATATATATATATATATATATATATTGTTTGTTTTGGTTTGCTATTTGTTTATTTTAATTTTTTTAGGTGTGTGTGTGCGGGGGGGGGGGGGGTTGTGTAGGGGCGTGAGGGTTTGTGTGTATGTCATTTAAAACAAAAAGCGTGTGTTTAAAAGCTGCAGGGTTCTGTTTTCCTGGTCGTAAGTCTGGAATTTGTGTACCCTCGTTTAGCACGAATCTTTTCAGGAAAAAAATTGTTCAGGGTATGTTCTAGAAACTCGAAAAGGGGGTAATTTTGCCCACTGGATAAAACTCGTAGGTGTGCATAGGAAAGTATGCACTGCTCCCCCCCCCCCCCCCGAACAATGATCGCATGACTTCTTTCTTTCATGGAGCATGTTTTGATATCATTTGGAACATTAAAATGATTCCTACGTTAGTCCAAAGCTCACAATGTGCGAGCATGGGTGTGAAAAACATTGCTTAGTTTAAGTGGCGGTTGAAGTTAGTTGATGATAACGTACCCGCATAATTCTAGAAGTATATGCATACGAGAGTGAGAGCTTGGTTAGCTATGATGAGTGTGAGTGTGTGTGTGTGGGGGGGGGGGGTGGGGGGAAGCATGCATATCTTTCAATTAAATGGCGATATAAAGACGCAGGGTGTAGAGAGACAGGAAAATGGAGGGCGATGGCAAAATGGAGGGGGCGGCAAAAGAAAAAAAAAGAGAATAAGCTAATTCCCCATCTTGACGTCCCCCTCTAAAAATGAAATAAGCCATTCTCCTTGGCAATTTCATCAAACGAGTAAAACTAAGAGGGGGTCTGTGATGCGGGTACCCCCCCCCCCCCCCCCACACACACACACACCCACACCCACAATCACTCCTCTGTATTGCACATTGATGTACCCTTCATACTGCGTTGCATACCGAACGTAGCTGACTATAAAATCCAAACAGTTTGCTCCATCATGGAAAGAAAGTGTACACTATCAAAATTAAAGGTTTTCAAATATGTGATCACAAACTCATCCCTCATACAGTTTATAATTGTAAAAAAAAAGAAACATAAATTAATCCTTTAAAAAATGCAATTGGAATCATACTAGTCAGTCATGAATGAGCATAGCTATTTACCAATAAAATATATAATTGGTAAATAGCTGACTTTTAAAATGTTGATGGGCGCGCGTTTCCAAATTCCATCTTGTAGACTGTAGAGTGAAATTAAAGGAATAGAAAAAAAAAATTACGAAAAAAATTGCCGTGAATAAACTGAAATAAAGTATTGCACTAATTATTACATTTTTCAAAATTATATTCAAAACAAATTATTATTTTTCGCATGTTGTTCGTGTTGTTATTCATAAGAATAAATCCGAATATGGGATATTATAGATCAGTATGTCCTTCATTGACAGGCTTAATGTGCCAAATTTACGCGCCAGTAGGTAGAAGGTTGACAGTAAAAAAAGGACACGAAAATACAGACAAAACAGTCGAAACCAAATCAAAACAAACACTTTCCGAAATGAATCTGTTACATCAGGCAAACGGCAGGCTCTGAACGGGACTGTGCCCTGCATGCTTTATAAGAAGACACAAAGAGATGGACGAATAAGAAAATAATTCTAATAGATAAACAGATAAATGAATAAATACAAGATTAATTAATTAAAGGTACCAGGCTCGATTAGCATTCATGCTATATTCTGGTTCCTTTTATCCTTTGATTGTATTCTATACATGTATCTGTATGTATCTCATATGTTTATTATTGGATAATAAATTTCAAGTTCAAGTTCAAGTTCAACTATATAAATATAGATAAGGAAATGAATGAAAGTAAGTAAATAATCCTTTTGTGCATGTACACCAGGAAAAGCACAGCATACTGGAGGGAGCAAAGTTTCCTTTATGTTATAAAGCAACCCGCATATTTATGTCGTTTTCAAGTGTTAGTTTTGTGTATTCTCACCGTGCAAAATACGACTGAATAATTGAACGTGAAGATAAAGTGGCCAATTTCTCTTTGAAAGAGTCCGTCAAGTAACAGAGGAAAGTTAGGGGCTATATGTTGATGCCCGAGGGAAAAAAGAGGAGAAGAATTTTATAGCAGGCATGCATGTGTGTGGGAGCAGAGTTGGTCTGGGCAGAGATTTGTTACCTGTTCCCTGATCTGGGGTTACTCAACTCTTTGGTATTGCCTATAAAGATTCTGATCGGACCAAGGCTTGAACCCGAGTCACCATTTTTTTGGAAGGTGACGTTTAAGGTCAAAGATATCCGATTGAGAGAGTCTCTAAAAGCCCAATATTACACATACAGTACCCCGGGGGGCGGCGATACAGGGGAGACAGGGGGGCGAATGCCCCCTATGGTTTTTCAAGTGATAAAAAAGAAGAGGAGAAAAAGAAGGAAAAGAAGGAAAAGGAGGAGGAAGAAGAAAGAAGAGGGTGGGGAAAGAGAGGCATAGGGCTTGCAACTATAATACCCCTATTTGTTCATTTAAAACGTCATTAAATTCACCTATGGGTCATCTTGCTCCCCCCCCCCCCCCCCATCAAAATACCCTGGCGCCACCCCTGCAGTACCCCCTCTTCGTTCAATGTATATAGTTATTTTATATGTATTTTACGTTCAAATATTTTACGTATACAGATCAGGGGTACATGTACACCTATAAGACGCTGTGTGCTGAGATAACGGACGTTGAGAGCAGGATAAAACAGATTTCTCCCCCTTTTCTCCCTCCATCTGCCCCGCCCCATCCCCGCACCTGTCTCCCTTGCGCTATTCTTGCGCTATAAAATATGAGAAAAATAATACTGAATAAAACTATTGAACTGAAATTGAAAATTTCCCTGAGGATTATAGTGTATTATGTCTGTCATAATGGTATTTTGGTTGTGTTTTACTATGCATATTCCAGGTTACGAAGCAACAAAACTGTCAAGTGCACTTTCACCATTTCAGTTTCCATTCACTATACACAGAACTGACATTGCAGAGAGATGGCACACGGCAACATGCCACCGGGCTACCGATCTTCGACCGACATCGCTATCTTTTGGATGCTTTATGTAGTCCTACCAGTAGTTATTCTTGTGATTATCATAACCATTGCTGTTCTGATCTACAGATGCTGC
Source organism: Echinometra lucunter (assembly GCA_029962745.1). Taxonomy (NCBI): domain Eukaryota; kingdom Metazoa; phylum Echinodermata; class Echinoidea; order Camarodonta; family Echinometridae; genus Echinometra; species Echinometra lucunter. The sequence goes on from CM057171.1 coordinate 19,069,954, forward strand.
CGTAAAAGGGAGGAAGGTGAGCGATAGACATTGTTATATAAATGAAGAATTTTATGAGAAGTTCTTTTCAGTTTCTTTATGTAATTACAACTAGAGAAATTTCTAGAAGAGAAATCATCATTACCTAGTTTGGTAATAAATAAAACAAAAAAAATTGTAGCAATCATTAGACCATGCATGTAGAAAAAAAACTTTTTAGATTATTCCATAACACTCCATTTATGCTATTGTAACAACATTATGATGATGTTTCGTGGATAAGCTCTTTTGTCTCGGAGATAAGCTTTTTTTTAAAGTACCCATGATAATTTTACCAAAGTTGCCATCAATTCAGGCAAATTACCATGAATTTATGTTTTGTTTTGTTTATTTTTTGGTCAAAAATTTCCATGGGTATTATTGTATTTTTTTTCCAAGCCTCGTCCCAAAATCCCTGTTGAACTGGAGAAGGTCTAATTACAGGGGGCCGCTACAGGGGGCCCCTACAGGGGGCGGGGGCAGAGGGCGTGCCGCCCCCTGTGATTTTCAGATAATAAAAGAAGAACAAGAAAAACAAAAGAAATACAAAAGAAGAAAAAGAAGAATGAAGAGTATGCATGGGGAAGAGAGAGTAGGGTCATGTAAATAAACTTACCTGTGGGTCATTCCCCCCCCCCTCAAAATACCCTTGCGCCGCCCCGTCTAATTATCAATCATATACTGAAAATGTATACGGATCTTCAATAGAAATTGTTTTAAAGTATTGTTAAATCAATAGACAAGACAACAAAGTGAGAAGAAAGAAGTTCGGAAAGAACTGGTAAAATATAGCAGGACTAGGGGCACAGCCGACCAAAACCCGCTTTGAAAACTTTACGTTTCATTTTTAAATACCAAAAATATTATGCTTCCTTCGGTGCTTTCGTCCCCTTTGTTATTTTTCTTTACCCAAATGTACCTTTCAAAAAGTTCATCTGAAACTTGGATAGACCCCCTCCCATATTCATTTCTTGGTTGCTAGCTTGCCTTGCATGATGGTCAAAAAAAATTCTCAGAAGTACATCATCTTCTTCGTTCCTTTTCCCCCTTATTCACTGTTGTTTCAAATCATAGATCGGCCCTATCAAAAATGAAATAAGATAAGACAAAACTACTCTTTGAATATAAAATAACTATTCTAAATTTTTGTTCCGTTTATCATTGTCCCTCTTTCCCTCCACCCCTTCGTTTTTTCTTCTCTCTTCCCTTTATCATACTTTTCTTTCTATCTCTCTCCTTATCTCCCATATTTTTGTTCGCAGCTTCCCGGGAGGGACACGAATCCGAAGGTGATCATTCCGTGGAAAGATTTCCGCCCTCTAGGTCGAGTAGTAAATATGAGAAGGTTTCCCTTTCATCTTCGTCTCCCTCGTCTTCATCAGAAGGATATGGATCGTTGCATGTAAGTATAAAACCAACGCCTCACGATCTGGCTGCGATCCTACTGCGATCTAACTGCTATTCGACTGCCACCTGAACTTAATTGTATTGAATTCAATAAGACTGGTCAGGTATATTTAACAAAAACAAAAACAAAACAAAAACATTCAAAATAGCAGGCAACTTTCAGTTGAAACATATAAAAAAATATCCCGCCAAACAAAGAAAAATAAACAACAACAAAAAAAAACCCAACAACAGTAAAACAATATCACTATTTAACATTAAAATCAAGAGAGAAATGTCTGGATAGCCCTTTGAAATTATAATCGACTTATACTCATCTATTTATGTATGTCATACATGAATAAAGGAATAAATCGGAACCAAATACATAGCTATATCGATTATAATTCCAAAGGCATATCCAGACATTTCTCTCTTGATTCTAATGTTTAATAGTAATATTGTTATTTATTCATATATTCTATGTAGTTATTTATTTTGAATATTTATTTATTCGATTAATTTATCAATCACCTATTTTCATATTTATTGATTTATTCAGATTGGGATTTTTTTTTCTTCTAATTTCTTTACAAAACTGAGTACGACAGATCAGATGATTCATAAATTTATCGAAATAGATTGATACATTATAGAGATTTAAGGTCAGTGAAATCATAAATAGAAATTATCACATAAGCTTAAATGCGTGTCAATCATCTGCTTAGCATAAGTAATAAGCATGTTTTCGCAAAAGGGATGTAAAGAGAAATACTTATTTTGTTGTATTCAACAAAAAAAATACATAAGGTAAGACAAAAGCAACAAATATTACGCAATATAATTTGATTCTAAAATATTTAATAGAGTCACCCCACGCTGCTGGGACGCCACGCGAAATCCATCCACGAGATCGCTCCCGTAGACGAAATCCACTATCTGGACATCGACGACTTCGGCACATCGCCCGGTGACCTCGGGCAGGTCGTGATCTCGCTCTCCTACAGCCAAGCCAAGGGACTCACGATGACGATACTCGAAGTCACGAACCTGATGTTGAGGCCTTTCTCAGAGAGCATTGACCCGTACGTCAGGATAAGAGTAAAATCTAGCAGTAAAGGTACATCATCTTATTTTCTCAGTCTCCTCGAATTTCTCGAGAAACATCAGTACGTTTTATACCCCCGTCCCGTCATCTGGGCCCTTTTGCACAAAAAGTTGCGATTAAACGCAACTAAAAAAAATCAAACGCAACTTGATGTTCAACCAATCAGAATCGAGTATTTGGGACTTGAGTGTGATTTTTTTGAGTTGCGTTTAATCGCAATTTTTATGCAAGAGGGCCCTGCACTGATATTACCTCTCGCTTTATCGTACTGTCTAAATATGCCCCTTCTCATCTCTGTGTTTACCCCTCTCCCTCCTCATCCGCTCTAAATACTCCTCCAGCCTCCACTTGTCTCTCTCTCTCTTTCTCTCACTTACTCTCTCTTATTCGGACCTTGAACTGCCTCTATATATATCACTGTCTCTGCCCGCGTCTTATACCAAATTTACCCTCTCCCTTCTACCTTAACCCCCCCCTTCTCTAAGATGTACCCCTATGCCCCATGTTCTCTCTCTCTCTCTCTCTCTCTCTCCATTCTTTATCTATTTCACCCAACCTGTCTCTATCATTCTACAGTGTGAGTTTATATCTCTCTCTCTCTCTCTGCCTCTTTTGCTTTTTTTTTCACTTTCTTTTCAAATTTCTCTTTATCCATTTTTATGTAATGTATTGAAAATCTTTATTCAAAATTAAATGTTTTCAGCTATATTGTAACCTTTTCCACCACTTCTTCCTTGGCTATATCTCTCTACTCTCTTTCAGGTAACTTTCAGGACTATCAGTTCCAAACTGCAGTGAAAAGGAAAACACAGAACCCAATTTTTGAAGAGACTTTTAATGTAAATCTATCGCTGGAAAAACTCACGCATTACGTCATTCAACTCGAGGTGGTCAACTACCACAAATTCTCGCGAAAAGACGTGATTGGCGAGATTTGTATACCCCTGTACGAGGTCACAACAGCAAACGAGATTACGAGGGCCTACGAACTGAAAGCACCTCAGAAGGTATGCGAACTGATGATTTTGGCATTTTTGTTTTTATTATTTTAAAACTAAAAAAATAATATGATAAATACTAGAAATCAAGTTTCTTTGGTCCAACAGACTGTGAAATTAGCACAGAAACGGATATAAAATCAAAGAAACTTATGTTATAATGGAAACAAAGCAGTTGTGTAGTTACAAACATTAATACGAAATTCATGTTACTAGTATATTATGCCCGGGGGCCACTGTCATTACAAGGGGACACCATGCATGCTCGTACATGGACTTTCAAAATGAACCCTAAAAAAGTAATTATCCTTCGATCTCAGAATTTTGTCATGTTTTCCCCACCCTAAACAAGTATTTTCAAATCAAGCTGTTGTAAAAGAATACCCTTTTTTCCTGATTTTTGCGATTTTGATACCCTTTTCACAGTACGCGCGTACATCGCCCGTTCGTGAAAAACAACCCTTTCTACGCGTTTGTATGTACGAGCATGGTGTCCACCTTGTAATGGCAGTGATCCCCCCCCCCCCCCCACTGGGATATTATGTCCGCAAATAAAGAGGGGGCCGAACAGAATAATCACTCTTCATGTCGTCCTAAGTTTTCCTATGCCTTTTACGATTCTATATAAGGAAAACACCTTTAACAGTTGGTGTCCTCCTAGTTAATCTGGTTATGCACAGGGACCAGTCGGTGTTTTCTTTTGTCTGTCTGTTTTTTATTTTTATTTTTTATTTTTTGTCAGCAGTTAGTCATTTGTCCATTGCCTGAAAATCAAATAAATATACAAAAAAGGAATTACATTTTGGCGATACTATATTAATGATTGTAAAACAATTGAAAACTATACCACACATCATACTGGTCATTTCATGGCGTTGCAAGGATGGCCAAATTTTCATACATCTATCTAAAATAAAAATATGATATTGTTTTCCAGAAATTGTGCGGCGAGATACTGCTTTCCTTGAGCTACCTGCCTACCTCCAATCGTCTGCTTCTTGGTATTCTACGAGCGAGGAATCTCACTTGTGCCGATGAAAGCAGAAATATAGGTAAGCAGTCATTTCGCGGGTCCCCCTATTTTATTTCCAGTAAGGCCTGACTAATGCATAATGAGCAGGAACCGCTAGGGACATTTCATTTGAAAATAATTAAATAGACTAACTACATGATTGACCAATCGTCATCAGTTGTACCTCAAAGAAAAGAAGAGAAATCAGACATTTTATTGTGTTCCAAATGAAAGACAAAATTTTGAAAAATTGTGTTACTTTTATAGCAAAAAAAAATGGAAATGAAATGAAATCAAAATCTGGCCGAAAATCCCGATTGACTTTTTCAGGTGTATTGTTTCCCCCGATTTTTTTTTCTCGGGGGGGGGGGGGGGAGGTGGACATTCCCTATTGTGTCCCGACCCCTAAAAATGTGGGTGAGGCGAAGGCGTGTCCCCCTGTCCCTCCCCCGACTGACGCCCATGGACCTGACGGATAAGATTTGTGCGTCAATCATGGAAGAAATCATGCAGGCACTGTCCGTGGCGCTTGACTGACATAGTCCACAGATTATGTTCGTGGCCCTGTCTCACACGTACAAGTTTTATAAACGGATGGTATTTTGTTTATCCGTTGTTCAAATCGTCAATCCGGTGGACAAAGTGTAAATTTCCATTTCGCAGGAGCGTACATGCACGGTCCAGGGGCTGAATAAAACGCATAATGCGCATGCATTATCGTCATGGATCATTATAACCGAGGTCTTATGACGGAATCAAGGGCGGCGCTACAGGAGAGCGGGCGACTACGACTTTTCAAGGGAGGAAAAAAAAAGGAGAAAAGAAAAAAAAAATAGGACGAGGAAGAAAGATGAGTAATGTATGTGGAAAGGGAGAGCTGCATGGGTCATGCAACCATAATAATACCCCTACTTGTTAATTTAAAACGCAAATAAACTTACCTGCTTCCCCCCCCCCCCAATCAAAATACCTTGGTGCCGCCCCTGGACAGTACTGATGATTACATGTCAGGCATGCGGTGGCGGCATTGGTGGTGTGATATGCTGCTGCTTCTGATGATGATGAAGATGGTGAATCATTTATGTAAATTACTGTTTAGATAACAACGATGATGATGAAGATGGAGAATCATTATGAAAGTTATTATTTAGATAATGACGACGACGATGATGATGATGGTCATGATGATCATGATGGAGATGGAGAATCATCATGTAAATTAGTGTTTAGATAATGACGATGATGATGATGATGAAGATGGAGAATCATTATGCAAAAATTATTGTTCAGATAATGAAGATGATGATGATGATAATGGAAGGAGGAGGAGGAGGAGGAAATGGAGAATTGCCACTATGGTGGTGATGAAGATAATTATTGTAAATTTCATAGCCTGTTGGCCTAATGTACTCCTGATAGATTTTTAGCAGGCCCGCCTTGACTCCTTTGAGTCTTTAATGATCTTTCTGTGTTTGTTTTTCCAACACAATAATCTGTAAATATATCTTTTCCAGATCCGTGCGTCCGAGCCAGCCTTATCATGGGCGGACGGAAATGCAGAAAAAGAAAGACGGTCGTAGTCGAAGCTGAGGTCAATCCCGTTTTCAACGAAAAATTCTTCTTCGAAATCCCGGCGGAAAAGCTCGACCGGATCCAAATTCTGGTGGCGGTTACGAACGAGCGAGAGAGCGGACAGGACTCGGATACCGATACCGGTTACAGCGACGCTGAAGTTGGTCAAGTGATACTGAGCTATCGGAGCACTCCGCGGGCGCATGCGCATTGGGTGAAAATGATGGACAATCCGCGAGAAAAATTCGCGCAGTGGTATGACTTAACGGTTTAAGTTTCTTCCAGATCTATAGGCCGATCAAAGAAGTTTGGTCTACTGTTAAATGCTACTGTTAAATTCATTTTATGTCAGGTGTCAGACTTTTCATTTTAAGAAAAGCATGAAAGGCCATTTTGTTAGCACATCTTTTTCTGAATTTATCATGTACTAATAGCATAATTTCATTCCTGGGTTGCATGGACCCTTCTTTGATTTTTCCCCAACACTATTATGTTTGTAATTTTCAAGGAATCGCTACATTCTATTTGATTTTATAGCCTCTATGTGGGACAAGTGCAACATTATTAATGAGTTAATCCATCCGTGACAGGAATTACTGGAAGCTTTATTTAATCAGCTTTCTTCTTCGAATTGACAATATCAGTATATTTTCTTCTATTTCTACATTATTTTTTAAAACTGTAACTGTAGTGAATACAAACTGACAGAAAAAATCGCCAGTTTAAAATGGAAAAGGAGTAATTTTAAATTTTCCACCGTAATCAAAATATAACTATCTTCAGATAGTTTTTATATTCCTTTTAAAAAGATCAGCATGAAATGAGAAATACCGATGCAACCCAAATTGGCACAGCATTTGTTAATTTTTTTGCTCTTTCTGCTCGTGTAGGCCTACGGGCTCTCCATAAAAAGTTGTTGGGCCAAACAGTCAGTTAAGGTTCGTTAGTCCGAAGGTTCGTTATTCCGAAGGTTCGTTTATTCCGAAGGTTCGTTATTCCGAAGGTTCGTTAGTCCGAAGGTTCATTAGTCCGAAGGTTCGTTGTCCGAAGGTTCGTTAGTCTGAAGGTTCGTTAGTCCGAAAATGAGTTAGTCCGAAAATGAAAAAAGGTTCTTTATTCCGAAGGCTCGCTTAATCCGAAAACAAAATAAGGTTCGTTATTCCGAAGGTTCGTTAGTCCGAAAATGAAATAAGGTTCGTTAGTTCGTTAGTTATTTTCGGACTAACGAACCTTATTCCATTTTCGGACTAACGAACCTCCGGAATAACAAACCTTCGGAATAACAAACCTTCGGAATAATTAACATCACCCAAACCGTCAATGCGAAATTCTGTCACGAATGGGTTGAGAAACAATGGAATTAATTTTATTCCTTTGTATTGTGATTTTGAATAATAATAATAATTAATAATGATGATGATGATGATAATAATAATAATAATAATAATAATAATAATAATAATAATAATAATGATAATAATAATAATAATAATAATTATTTACAACATTTATATAGCGCTTATCACAAAACAAAACAAAACAAACAGCGACTTTATACGTGCATGTACATGAACATAATCATATAACAATCTTTTAAAAAGTATTTTTATAACCTCAACCATGTCAACAGTCGTGATAAACTCTGTACTATTATATTCAATGTTTGGACACTGATCGCGGAACTTGACGAATTGAGTACTACGTGATTTTATTCATATGTATTAATCTTGTAACAAATTATGGCGGATTTTGCAATAAATTATTTCCGGAAACGGAAGACACTACTTCAGGATTTTTGTGATCATTGTATGCAGGTCAGTCCTTTGGGTATATAGAAAATACATTCAGTGGTGGAATAATCATTGGGTTTTATTCAACCTGGGCAAATCTCCTCTCAGCCAATCAAATGTAAGGATTTCAGTAGCTTATAACGGCTGTTGGAATTCGTTAATGATAAGTTTATGAAATGGGACCCAGGCTAGCCACATCAGTATTATTACTGCTAATCATGCCAATAATAATGAAATTGATAATAACAATGCTGAAATGATAAATGTATAATGGTACAATGATAATTAATGATAATCATAATCATTATAAAAACGGAATAACGCTGATTCCAATCATAACGGTGGTGAATATAGTAAGGATAATAATAATTGATATCAAGGGACGCTTAAAACAAAACAAAAAAATACAATAGACATTACAAAAACACAGGATAATGAAAAAAAAAGTAGATCACCTGCGGGCAGGGGGGGGGGGGGGGGGGAGGGGGGACAATCATGGAGGAATCCTTTGCAGGTGGCAAGATGGAAAGAGGCATGTTGTTCCATTCTGTGATTCAGCTGCAAAAACACTTTTCATCGCCTGAGACTCCATAGATTTGGGGATGAAGAGTTTAAACGTCTCGGTTGTTGAGGATATTCGAGCCTGACAAGATGGAGTACATAATTTCAGGTATTTTGAGGGGTGTTATTATCATTGTTAGGAATCATACACAGTCATTTTCAAAGATTACTAAACCCGTACCGACGTCATTGTTGGAAAAAAAATCAATTCATATAAAATCAGTGATACATATTTGAACACTTTTTTTCATAGGTGCATAAAGAGGGAAAATTACTGGTTCAAATCAATCCCATGAGAGTGCAGCAGTTCATGCCTATGAGATTTTCAGGGGGGGGGGGGGGGGGCTTTGTGGCAAGGAACCTCATAACCACTGTAGCTAGCTTTTACCGAGTTCGTGGATAGTTCCGTTTCAGCCACTGTACAGAGAAAAAACCCCGCTGAAATGAAGCACACTCCTTCATATTTTCAGGAAATGAAAGATACTGTATGAACTTGTAAAGACAAAAGTTTGATTGCTGCCGTTGCTAGCACTTATTTTTCTTGATTTTTTTTAATTCTCATTTTTAACACATGAGCCTATGGGGAAATAATTACAGGCGTATTAATGAATAATAACGACGACCCGAGACACCAAGTGAATCACTGCGAGCGTACCCGTACAAATTTCATGCTTAATTAAATCATGGTATTATATCCGGGTTGTTTCCTGCTATATGATTTATGCTGGTATTCAGATTACATTTGATACAAGGATGAGCTAAAGAAAAAAAATGTATATATAATCATGCAAACACGTTGTGAAAGAAACAGCCTGGAAGCTACGGGGAAGGACTGGTGTATGAATCATTAAAATGATAAAGAAATCGACTCAGCGTTACTAAAAGTCATTAGGCCTATAATGCACTGTGATTAAAACGTGGAATAAAGGGTTAGTCTTTTTTTTTTTGGGGGGGGGGGGGGTGGCTGGTTAAGAAGAGGACAGGGGGATCCTTTTGGGGGAAACACAATTATTTTCTATGATATTCTTCCAAGATGACGTAAAACAAATGGTGGTGGTGGTGGCGTGGGGGGGGGGGGCGGGTGGATATATAGAGCGTGAGACAAAAAGACGGAAGTGATGGCGTAATGACAGCCAATGAATATAGAAATTGGGAGAGAGAATGAGTGGAGATAGAGAGGGAGAGAGAGAGAGAGAGAGAGAGCGTGAGATAGAGAAAGAGAGAGAGAAAGAGAGAGAGAGAGAGAGAGAGCGCGCGCGGGGGGGGGGGGTGGGAGGTCTAAAAAGCGAGACTAAAAGACGGAAGTGATAGCGTTATTAGCCAAGCAAAGATGGACATTCAGATATGGGGGGGGGGGGGGGGGGGGGGGGGGGGGGGGGGGGGGGGGGGGGGCTGTGGGGAGAGAGAGAACTGCCGGGACAAAAGAAGACTGAGGGGAAAGTTAGAGGACAGTGGAGAGATAACCTAAGAAAAGAAAAAGGAAATGAAGAAATAGAAGCGCAGTCCTACCCTCCCCTTTCCGACCCGGGCCTGCGCATGGAAGCATAATCGATACGTCAACACACCCCTTTCAGGCCCGTGCCACGCCCACCTTGACATGTGCACTGCTTATATTACGCTACAGGCGCGGAGATAATGTTAATTAATGAATCTAAACTCCTTACAGTTAATTCTCCGCACTATATATCACCTGGGCAAAATGAATATTTTTGCATTTGCAGTGTTCATGCTAGGAAAACCCGCGAATGAACAAACAGTATGTTTCGAAAATACCCGCCGAAGCAAAAACGTCCCGAACGCGGGAATTTAAACCTCACTCCTTTGTTATTGACAGTCCGAGCATAATAGGTTTCCTTTGATACGATTTTTACACGTGTGAGTGAGCTACTGAGCTGCCAGTAGATCGTTCTGCCGGTTTGCTTAATAGTTTATTATTCCGAATACAAGCAGCGAAGCCTACCGATGATTGTCGGGGAACTTTACCCAGCCATTACAATCATTTAGTATCAGGACAGCGTGGAAGTGAAACGCGTGGCCTTTGCTTCTCTACACTATAACTCTCTGCTGTGTATACTCACAATTTGTACCAAAGCTTTTACCTTCGCGATTCTTGCTTCAGTATCACGAGACCAACATCATGAGGTGAGTTTCTACGTGTGTTCGTATGTGCTTTACTATTTGTTTTTTTTTCATTCATGTCAGTATGAGTGGCTCAAGCCTAATCCAGGCACGTACATGCATGATTTTGTTCACTCTTTCTGAATGTCAGGCATGCATGTAAGACATGCATTCATGACAATTTCTCTCGTCCAATCTTCACGTAGCTAGTATAAACCAGCTAAAAATGAAATATGTTGGATTCATATTTTTGAAATGGAAATCTTTTCGCACGCATCACCATCTTATGAGGCATTGCATGTTGTAGCTGGAAGCGACCCAGCCATTTTGAACCTTGAAGACTAAAATACAATTTACTTTAAAAACACCAATAATTGAGAAACCAAATACATGTATGCTTATCCTGCACTCGATCTCCGGGCTAAATTTCTGTAGCACAGTACTGATTACTAGCTGGATGTATGACCAGGGAGTTGGGACTTAAACCGGCAAACCTCAGATACCAGATCAATTCCATAGCTGTAGTGTATGTATGCAATGTCTGAATGCAATGTATGTACAATTTCAACAATTGCCTTAGCATGGCATCTACTTCAAGGCTAACCGTGTACTGTAAGTGTACAGTCCCTGATTAAGAGTGAGAGAGAGAGAGAGAGAGAGAGAGAGAGAGAGAGAGAGAGGGGGGGGTGAAAATGGAAAACAAATACAGAGTTGTTCAGAATATCAAGTGTGAGACAGTGCATCTTTTTTCATAACTGCACTGTCTGCACATGTAAAAAAAGATTGATATGTAATACATAGGCCTATAAATACATTCATAAATTTTATTATTATGGAACAACCTCATACCTTGGATGTAATATTGAATCTATAAAGGCCTATGTGGTATACTACATGTAGGTCTATTATATGCGCAATCAGATACTTATTGCATTTTAATTTTTGTTTTCTTTTGATTTTTTTTTTGGTGGCTTGTCATTTCATTATCACCCCCCCCCCCCCTAGAAAATTTACGCCCATGAGGTGTTCTTCAGTATGGTATTCTAGCATAATTACAGATATGTCTGTAGACATGTATAGCCAGACCTACCCAAAGTGTCAACGTAGAGTCTGTAATTGGAGACTATCTGGAAGCAGCTGGTCATGGATATCACGTATGGAATGAACTAATAGCAGTTAGTCGTAACGATGATGGACACTGATGGACGGTAATTGGTATTCAATACACAATTTAAAGCGTGGTTCACTTTTAACCGATACAAATAGGGTTTTCAATGAGAGGTACACTCTTTTTCTCACTACAGAAAATTATAAAAAATATTGTGAAAATTGTGAAAATATAGTTTCAAGTTGTTTTTTTTTTCTTCTCATTAACCAACTTGAAACTATATTCATAGTCTAAAACATTTGAAGCGTCGCTGTTAAAGCAATTTCGTAGAAAATATAAAACTTTATGTGCAATTTGTATTATGTGAACATACATTTATGTCAAACTATGATTACACTCTTTCCGTAGATGCATATTTATCTTTCTGAAATGTGTAGCTCTATTCACAGGTATATTTTACATGAAAAATTATATGTAACCTTCATTTGAAATGTGAAACTTTAGTTGCAGTTATATTTATGTGGAGATTACTTGTAATTTTGTATAACATGTTCAAACTTATTTACAATTTTCTTTATGAGAGAAAAGAATGAAAACTATTAGAACAAACAAAACAAAACAGAACAGAAAACAAACAAAAATCATGGTGCAGTGTACGTGTCCGTATTATGCTCATGTCTGTTAATAGGAGGGCAGTTGTAGGGCGTGCCTTTAATGAAAAAAGAAGAAGAAATTTGCTTTTCATTTCAATTACAATACATGTACACTTAAAATGTGACCCAGTACCAGACTTTAAATCTTTAGATTGGAGCCCCCAACTGTAATTAATGTGAAGGAGCTTTGCATACGTGCAGGTCTACATATTTATGCCAGGGCCAGAGCAGCGCCAGGGTATTTCAATAGGGGGAGGCGGCAAGCTGACCTGTAGATGAGTCTTATACGTTTTAAATGAACAGTTATAGTTGCATGACCCAGACCTCTCATTCCTCGTACTCTTAAGTTCCTCCTTTTCTTCCTTTCTGTTCTTTTTCTCCTTTAAAAAAAAAAATCACTTGAAAAGAGGACGACCGACCCTGCCTCTCCCCTTATATAGCGCTGCCCCTGATTTATGCACATCACTATTATGACGCTTTAGGAAGTAAAAATAATATAATCTGAATGCGTCCATATTCTGACTAGTTGTGCATTTGAATGTTATTTATTTATTTATTTATATTTGTTTATTTTGTTTTATTCATTTTATACAGCAGCGTTGGCCTGTTTAGTTTTGTAAAACTGCTTTCGAAAGGCGCCCCGCAGTAATAACAAACATCATATATTTACTGAATGTCACTGTAAAGAGAAGACTGTGATCCAGTAGAAGCGATGACAAATAAATTGTCATTTTGTGAGACTTCTCATTTCACCTAAGAAGAATGCTGGTAGGAATATCACGCGAAAACAAGGGTTGCCCTTCAACTTATCCCATACATGCAGTGTGACGTTACAGAAGCTGGAAAAGTTTGGACCACACTTTCATGACTCATGATGTATAGTCTCATATACTGGCAACACCCTCACCACCCTCACCATGCATGCTCACCATCAGTCCTGGGGCCTGGGGCTGTTTCATAAAGCTGCTTGTAAAAGATATTTAAAAAAAGAAAAGAAACAAGAGAGAGAGAGAGAGAGAGAGAGAGAGAGCGAGAGAGATATGTCAATAGAATAAAAAAAAAAATTATCAAAGCTATTTGAAAATAATGATAATAATAATAAAGCTTGTTGGTGATAATCAGAACTGACTGATATTCAACACGAATCAACACACACTCCGTACGAATGACTTTACAAATGACTTTACCAATGACTGGAATATGGCAAGCCAAATGGGATGCCCCAATTTTTTCCTGACTTTAACAAAAATGTGACTTCATTTCCCATAATCTTGATTGAATTGTGCAAAAATATATTTCACAATAACAAATTTTGGAAACAACATGCAGTAATGTCAATCTATGTCTGTATATTTCACCTTTACCTAATGCGATTTATGATTGAGAATCCCATTTAGCCTGCCATATTCAAGTCGGGGGTGTTTCATAAAGCTGTTCGTAAAGCTACGAATGACTTTACGAACGACTTAAATATGGCAAGTCAAATGGGATTCTCAATAAATCGCATCAGCTAAACTAAGGTGAAATATGCAGATGTATACTACTAGATTAAAAGTACTATTGTTTACAAACGCTTTTATTGCAAAGTATATTTTTTGGCACAATTTGATTGGGATTATGGCAAATGCAGTCACACTTTTTTCAAACGTCAGGAAAAAAAAGGCATCCCATTTGGCACTTCATATTCAAGTCGTTTGTAAAGTCATGCGTAACTTTACGAACAGCTTTATGACGAACAGCTTTATGACCCCCCCCCCCCCCCTCCCCCGCACTGCACCAGAATTCCCACAACCATGACTACTGTCAGTAGGGGCGTTCACACACAAGGTAACAAGTGAGATTCAGATATCGATTTTCTAATCGCGATTAGAAAATCGATTTTATTTTGTGTGTGGACAGAATAATCTCACCAATATTCTAATCGCGATTCAACTCGCAGTATAGTAACAAGTACGATTTTTCAGAATAATCGAAATTATTTGTCGTGCGTTTTGTGTGTGAACGGAATCGCGATTAGAAAATCGGTTTTATCTATCCCATCATTCTTTGCGCGTGTGCGATCGATGCGCTGTGCATCCAGTATGCAGTGTATGCAGTGTGTGTGTTACTGGATGCATGCACTGTATGAGCATGGACCGCACTGCACGCTATCTTGCTGCCGTTGATCTCGTATGTTTTGTGTAATAGTACATAATTATTTAGTATCTAATTATTAAGTTTGTTGTACCATCTGTAGCCCCTTCACTGTCGATGTGTGTTTCCCCCGTCCAGATCGTGTATAACAGATGTTTATTAAAGCGGAGAGGTTTGTGGGCTCTCCTGTCTGTTTCCGTTGCTTCGTGTGTGTGAATGGTCAAAAACAAAATCGGAATTTGAATTGCGATTAGAATCGCGATCCAAATTTCGATTTTCCTTGGGTGTGACTGTGAACGGTAACAGTAAAACTGAAGTTTGGATCGCGATTCAAATCGCGATTCAAATTTCAATTCCTCTTGTGTGTGAATGTGCCTAGTGTCTACTAAACCTCTTTTATACTGCTTTCACATCAAGGTACGGTCGCTGCGACCGTACCCAGCGACCGATCGGACGTGCTTTCACACCTCCGTCAAAATTTGGTCAGGCCCAGAGCGATCGGTCGCTGTATAGCTGACCTAGCCGGAAGCGGAAGTAGAGATAGTGCGTAGGCATGTATGGGGGGTCATTGCATTTCGATCGGTCGCTGAGTACGATGTGCTTTCACATGTAGCTTGCATCGGTCGCCATCGGTCGCTGAAGTACCTCACCGACCGTACTCAACCACCGGTCGTTTTTGACCAAAACGATCGGTCGCAGCGACCGATGAAATGCTTTCACATTATGATTTCATCGGTCGCAGCGACCGCTCGCAGCGACCGGTCGCAGCGACCGTACCTTGGTGTGAAAGCAGTATTAATCACCGTTATCCTTTCCACTATGTACCATCCATCATATACTAGTATACTCACACGTATACTTTTTTTTAGGAGCGTACCTTTGATTCTCGTTATGGGCTAAATAAAAGAACTATTACAGTAGTTACTGATTTACTATACAATTCTGAATATATTCTGTTTTGTGTTTTTAACTGATTCACTATAAATGCATGCTTTTTCCTTTGTTGTCTTTATATATATATATATATATATATATGTATATAAATATGGGTATATATCAACCCTCAAATGAATTTTTTTTTTTCCACGGGGGCTCTTTTTCCAAAACCCTAATAAAAAAGAGCCCCCGTCAGCTTTCTCACGGAGGCTCTTTTTGTGATGACGGGGGCTCTTTTTTTGCATGTATTTTTTGTTCATCTTACCCCCCTGAAAACACTTTATTAGCCTTTTAATTCAATGTTTAGCTAATGTTTTGTACCACTTGACTTAAAATTAGGTTTCCCGGAGTTTCCTCCTTATTTATGTGATCCAACATTTTATGTACCGTATTTTATTATATAGGCCTGGCACGAGTAGTGATTTTACTATTCGAGGCGAGCAGATAAAAATACTCGAGTTTTTTCGAGTACCCGAGTAGTAATTTTCTGTCAAATTACCGCTAATTTGCATCATAAATTACGGCCAATTCATAGTTTGAAGTCTTTGGACTTGGGCTCCGATCGTCGCGAGTGGCAATATCCACCACAGAATGCAATATATACTATATATATATATATATATATATATATATATATATATATATATATACATACATACATATATATATATAATATACGACAAATAACGTGCCATCTTTTATTGATGATACTACATGTTTAAACCTTAATAAACACCCTATTTATGAATGGAATAAAACAACAGCTTTATATTCCCTCAATATTAACCCCTCAAAGGAGGTCTTCATTTCAGGAATGAGCAGTGATATCTCCTTTATTTAAAAAAAAGGGGGTTACCCAAAGCTGAAACAATGTTAGTTCATTCAAAAGAGCGTAATTTCATCAGCAGAAAATCATCTGCCTATTTTTTTGTTTTAAGTCGTGTTGCCAAGAAAAACCCCAAATTTAAGATTTCAGGATATTTTGGCCCCTCAGCTGTGTCCCAGTTTCAAATGGGTATCCACAATGACGTCAAAGTGGTTACCTTGTCGCGCAACTCTAGCAAAATGCGCGCAAAGTATAATACATATTGTACAGTCTATTGCGCAGCACAACTGCAATGCGCGAAGCTGGGTAACCACTTTTACGTCAGATCATACCTCATACTCAAATTTTTTGTCAACTCTTGACTATTCACAAATAATTAGCCAAAATGCATTGATTTCGATTGAAAATCATCATTTTTTTAAATGTATTTCTTCTTAGAATTCTATTCTCGATCATATATCATTAAAAAATATATATACTGTATATTGTGTAATCACTGTAACGGATATATTATTCATATAGTGCAGCTGCTCTATGAATGGTCTACCACGTTTTCATGGAAATTCTGAAATGCCTCACTACAGACTGAAAGGAGGTTGTTCTTCAATAAAGGTTGGATAATGGTAGCAGATTTGGGTTTCCCCATTACACGTTCGAAGGCTGTTTTGACATGATTGAATGTCTCATCATTTAAAATCCTGGGGAGCGTTTCATGAAGAGTTTTGTCGGTGATTTTCACTGACAACTGTTATAAGCTACTGAAAATCCTCGCCTCTGATTGGCTGAGAGCAAATTAGTCAGTGAAAATCACCGACAAAACTCTTTATGAAACGCTCCCCTGTTCAGTACCCTGCACGATCATGATTGACAATATGTTTTGATGATCACCCTGATGATATAGGTGCAGTGCACCTAAATATATAGAGTCGTAAGTGAAATTATGAAATTTTTGGTCAACTCTTGACTATTCACAAATAATTAGCCAAAATGCATTGATTTCGATTGAAAATCATCAAATTTTTAAATGTATTTCTTCTTAGAATTCTATTCTCGATCATATATCATTAAAAAAAAATATTGTGTAATCACTTTAACAGATAAATTATAGTGCAGCTGCTCTATGAATGTATCATGCTCTACTGCGTTGTCATGGAAATTCTGAAATGCCTCACTGCAGACACACAATAACTGACTGAAAGGAGGTGGGTCTTCAATAAAGCTTGGATAATGGTAGCAGATTTGGGTTTCCCCATTACACGTTCGAAGGCTGTTTTGACATGATTGAATGTTTCATCATTTAAAATCCTGTTCCGTACCCTGCACAATCATGATTGACAATATGTTTTGATGATCGCCCTGATGATATAAGTGCAGTGCCTCTGAATAAATAGAGTCGTACGTGAAATTGTGAAATGCACTGTTATTGCAATAGATTCTTCATTTTGTTTGGAGGATGGGCTGTGCTATGTTCTTTAAAGATAAAATGATGTGTCGTTTGCACCTTTTGTTCGGAAGATGATTATCAATATTACTGTGTTTGAGTTTCATATTGCAAAGTTTTATTTTTCCACGCCAGCAAAATACTCAGTCCTTCATAAGTACAATTGACAAAATGATTGAAACCGATTCTTTCCAGACCATTACAAAAATACAAGTCACTATTTTCAAAACAGTGACAGACATAACAATGACGTGAAAAAACAACCTTCTTCACCAAAAGAAAAGAGTAATCAATCTTGTCAAAGCTCACATCAGTCATTATGTCTGGGTCAATATCAGCTTCCTTACAAAAGAATATGATGATGATGACGAAGAAGAAGAAGAAGAAGATGATGAAAAAGAAAGAGAGAAAAAAAAAGGAGGAGGACGATGAGAAGAGGAAAATAATCTCTAAACATTCACATAGGGAAACCGTAGCATCTGACAATCAATCAATCCTCGAAACAATTTTCTAGATTTGGCTGTTGACAATAAAAAAAACAGGGGGCCCACATTATATTGCAATCTCCCACTTTTAACTGGGCCCCACCTTCACGTGTGTTGCGAAATCCATAATCATATAATTATATCAATAATTCATACAGCATCTTTGTAAAGTCTGTATCCACAGACTTGATTCCGACTTGAATCGCACATGACTTGAAAGCATGGGCAAAAAAGGCAAACCAGAACCTCCCCCCCCCCCCCCCACTCTAGAATGGATAAATGAAAATAATGGAAAATTATGGAATGAAATGATGTGAATGCTGAAGTAAAGTGAAAAAATGTAAAATGAGGAAAAAACGAGAAACGAAGCGGGAAATATCCTGCCGATTCCTTTTTATCCTAGGCCTGGTAAATTATAACTGCTTTCATGGAACGACAATTTCTTCATTTAACAGAGATTGAGAGAGAGAGAGAGAGAGAGAGAGAGAGGGGGGGGGGTCGCTTTAATTTTCATGTCGAAGTTTGAATTCAAGGCAGATTCTTTCACATCATTATTGCGAGGGTAGACTGAATGAGGGGGGGGGGGGGGTGGAGGAAGATGTATTTTTCAAAAAAAATTTAACGGACTTCCACAACAAGCGAGATGGTGGTGGTGGTGGGGGGGGGGGGTTCAAATTCCAGTATGATCCGTCTCTTTTCTGTTGATCTTGCCTATTGGAACCATTGTCAGTTATTTTTCATGCAGAAGAACCCTTTTTCAAAAGAAATCATTCAAACCTCGAAACCGAAAGTAAAATCATGACGGCCACCCGCATAAGGGTTGTGATAGAAAAGTGGAAGAAATTTGTACGAACAGTGTATTTGTTTAGACCAATAGAGTGAACATGGTCTAGGCAGAAGCAATTTATCCAAAATATATTTTGTATTGCCTTTTTTAGTCCTGGGAACCCTTGCATAAAACTTACCCTTAATGGTAACTCTGCCATCAATGGCAACTACCATTGTACATTGCTCAACAGCAAATCAAGTTCATTTAAGGTTTCCATTGATGACAAAGTTACCATCAATTGTAAGTTTTATGCAAGGCTGCCCTTGGCTGCGTTATTCCATTGACCTACTAGATGGAGGGGGGGGGGGGGGGGGGGGGGGTCAAGAATTTAGACTTTATGATGGTTTCGAGAAACGTAGCACAGGTTCAGGATTGGAGGCCCCTATCGTAAAATATTTAGAATTTAAATTAATTTGTTTTTAATTACTGCGGAAACCTGTGATGGTATCATGGCAGACGTATAGGAATATAAGACAGTACATCATGCATTGCACTGTTGACATGGCCGAGTCGTGAATAATTACATCATTAATCAAAATATATATATGCACGCACCGATTGCCGATCGACAAGGCAGTCTTGTCGTTTGTTACTCCAGTAGAAGCAATCGTAACGAGTCCCTGTCCTATGCTTTTAAAGCATGCGCCAGATCAGGCCTATCCTGACATGCCTGGCGACAAAAACAAGTCTTCACCTTAAAATTTGGGGGTTGGGCATGTTGGGAAGTAACATGAAATTTGGACCTACACCAAAAATTTGCTGACCGAAGCAAATAAATAATAAAATGGTGCCCAGCTTAATGTTTTGGGGAGAGGGAACACACAGTTTTATGTCCTCAGGTCCTCAGCGTAGTTTTTATTTTTTTTCTTGGGGGGGGGGGGGGGGGGGGATATACACCCAAAAATTGTTGACAATGACAGGAAAAAAAGTCCTGAGCTTGAAATTGGAGGGGGCATATCCTATTTTTGCGTCCCCTACCCTTAAAATTGGTGGCACACCCCCCCCCCAAAAAAAAAAAAAATCCACAGGCCCTCAATTTACGTCAGAGAGAGAGAGAGAGAGAGAGAGGGGGGGGGGGGCTCAAACCTGCCGTTTGGAAATAATTGTAAATAATTAATTGGAAAGTCTAACAAGAAATTCACTTTATATTTCGGGAAAAAAATAAAAGATTTCTTCTTTTTTAAGTGTTAATTTTTTTTTCAAAGAGTTTTTACGCTTCCTCTTGAAATTTTATCTCGTCGTAGTCCAGCATGACCGCATTGGACATGATGTGCAGGGGTGGTATTCTGAACACCGTTTTAACTGTGTTTTAAGTTATGTTATAACGTCTGTTTTAAGGCATTGATTTACAACACCGCTAAAACAGTCTTTAAACGGTATTCTGAGAACTGTTTTAACGGTGTTGTAAGTCATCAAAGCCACATCCACCGCAAAGATATTATCCAATGGGGAAAGTCGTTAGAGATGAGTCTAAGCTGACTCAGCCAATAAGATCGCTCCCTGGGGAAGGGGTGCGTGAAACGCGTGAACTTATATATTCGCGTTGTAATGATCGCATTAGTTTGCGCTTAGTTTCTTGCTTTAATTCAGATGTGATGATGTGACAGAATTATTTGTGCAAATCATCTTTGATATTATCGCAGACAATTGCCAAATTTCTCCACTCAAGGCAAAAATTCTTTCGAAATGTTGTTTCGGGAATAAAAGTGAGGTTTATTGGATCTCGTTATCCCCCTCATTCCAACCAAAAACATTTATGAGCGAAAAAAATGCCGCCTTGACATACCACATGCAAAGTTAAAACACCTCCCACCCTGTTTTATCTCATGAGCATGAAATGTCAAGCGGAAAGAGTTAAAACAGGAGATAAAACGGTCTTCAGAATACCGTGTTATTACATATGGTATTTTTACGCGCTTGCGCACGACTTGCGCCAGGCATGCAAGGTAAGATGCGCGGTTAGAAAGATAAAAAAAAACTTAAAACAAAAGTTAAAACAGAGATAAAACGGTGTTCAGAATACCGATTTGCTAAAACAGACTTAAAACAGAGTTAAAACAGTCTCAGAATACCA
The DNA here is from genome assembly GCA_029962745.1 of Echinometra lucunter. Taxonomy (NCBI): domain Eukaryota; kingdom Metazoa; phylum Echinodermata; class Echinoidea; order Camarodonta; family Echinometridae; genus Echinometra; species Echinometra lucunter. The sequence continues at coordinate 19,091,002 of CM057171.1, forward strand.
CCCCAGGACATGGCTTTGTTTTGCAAGGGCCAGCCTGCATGACAAAGCCTCAAAGTATGACGACCCTTCCCCTCCCATAATTCTCACCAAGTAAAATGACGTGGAGACGTGCTTACAGCAGTTACAAAATGTAGATTCGTCCATAATGTCCTGCTGTTAAATCTAGTCCAAGAAAATAGGACCGTTCACTGTCTTTCAGTGTGCGCATGTTTTCTCTCTAGAACCCCATGCTACAAGCTACATGTTTTCATTTCAAATGTTTTGCATAGCTATTGCTTTGCCGGAAAAACCCTCTGACAAGCTTATTTGTCAAGAGAAACTTTTGTTCAGCAAGTAATTATGCAAGAAATTAGTGAACAGATCTGGTACACAGGGGTTTTTCCTTCAACGACAGATGACGATAACCTCTACGTAAAGTTGGCCTCCTGGTGGGCATGGCCGGTGCGTGCAGATATTTAGATTAAACCCATGATCTCACACGATCGTATACTTGTTTTTAAAACATGTATACAATGCCAATCTCTACCCTATGCCTATGGGTTCTCGCTTGGTATTCGGGGATGTGCCGCTGTAATGTGTCGCCTTTTTTTTTCTTCAGGAAATCCCTAAACATGGGGTATGGTTTGTGCCGGAAAATCCCTAAACATGACTCCAAATATGACAAAACCTAAAAAATGGGTCACTTTTAAAAATGAAAAATCCCATGGCGGCAACCCGGATGTATTCCGCCCAGCACACCTTGTTAAAAAAAAAAAGATACAAGTTATCCGTGGTACAACCATGGTAATTCTTATGCCGTAAAAATTATACCATTCACTTACCGTGGGTGTAGTGGTTACTGTGGTACTTTTCTTCTCGAGGGATCCTTTTTCGGGGTATTTCCCCACTAACACCCCCTGTTTTTCATCACCTTTTGAATATTTGGCTTTATACTCTGAGGGCGGGGGTGCTTGTTAGGCCTATAGAATGGGGAAGTGGAGGGAGAAAACAAATTTAAAGTGAATTCCCGTACTTGTCTCTTTTCATTCATATTGTTGTGAGCGTTCGGGCAGAAACTGATTATTTATTGTGAAATTCGTAATCCCATTAGGAAAATAATGAAACGGAAAGTCTAAACTAAAGGGTATTTCTTTTTCTTTCTTTTGGAAAAAGGACAAAAATACATTGAAATGTGATTTGTAATAGAGATTTACTGGCCCTTTAGGCAAAACCTCAACATATGGGACACAGAGCTCAAGTCGCTCTGTGCCCTGTTAATTCGAAATAAAAATCTAAAATCACTACAGAGTCTTCTTTTTGTTACAATTAAACTTTTAAAATAAAAAAAATACAATAATATTCGACCTTCCTACGGAGAATAACATAAACAAACAAAAAATTGCACATATGGAACTATGATGAGGGAAAAGTGCTTTAAATGCCTCTTATTCTGATATTTACTCGTTTTTCTCAGATCTGTTTTCATTTAAATGATTTTAATGGATTACTTTAACAGATTTTGGGTAGTTAATGAATGAAACACTGATGGAAATGTGCAAAAGCTACCCTGAATTTAAGCGTAACGTCAGTTACCAACATGTCTTCAGTAAATTTTTCATTGCGCTAAAACAAATTATTCAAATGGCTCATTATTTTGCACTTCTCTTCCCTGGAACCTAGGTGTAATGTCAAATGAATTACATAATCCCTACAAGTCTGAGACATGATATAGATTTGATTCGACACCATCATTTTCCATGTCTTTTTGCGTAACGTCAGTTACCGGTCCCTTTTTCGCTTGCTGTGTGATAAGAAATGCAGTTTGAGATAAAAACTGTCCATGTGTTTCTTCCCCATTATCAATTTATTTATCTATAGTAATTAAAAGTCGAAGCAAGTGTCATCCACAAAACTACAATAATACCAGTAGTAGTCTATCTTGGTAACGTCAGTTACCGTGGAATTGCCCTTCCAAAAAATTTCCTTGTCTCGTAAACATGGTATAGTCATGTGGTTGATTGATATATGGAGAGATACATAACAGCAGACATGATAGGCAAGGCCTTTTTATTATTAAACATATGTGACGTTCATTGTTTTTATTTTCGAGGGCATGCATGCCATCATACTAACCTTTAAAGGATCAAGAATGGACCTCGGTGAAGACCTCATGCAGGAGTCGTGATGACGGACAGTCAAGCTGTCCGGAACGTCGAGCCTTTTCTTCTCATCGCCGCCTTATCTGGTTTAAAGTCCTTTTCCGGGTAGCGTTTCATCAACATTTGTTGTCTGACAAGTTGTCAGATCTGACATCTTTCCTTGATTTTGATTGGCTGAGAAGCATCGTTACTATGGTAACTGTCGGATAAAACAGACTCTGTCGGATAAAACATCCGGTAAGTCCTTTCATGAAACGCTCCCCAGGACTTCACTCATTCTCAAGAAATATACATTCCACTCTTACTCTCTATCTCGTATGGTGGCCCTGAAGTACGATCGACCACAGGTCATGGGCGACGTGAATTTTGCATCCCAGGTCATGAAATTCATGACCCGAGGAGCGAAATTCATGACCTGTGATGCGAAATTCATGAACCGTGGCGCGAACTTTGCAACCCAGTCGTGAAATTCATGACCCGCGGCGCGAACTATGCCTCCCTGTCGTGAAATTCACGACCGCGATGCGAAATTCATGACCTGGGATGCGAAATTCAGGACCTGGGATGCGAAGTTCACGACCCGCGGTGCGAAATTCTGGACCTGGGATGCGAAATTCACGTCGCACATGACCTGTTGTCGAGCGTACTTCAGGGCCACCATAATCTCGCCTTTCCATTTCTTCTCCCCCTCAACTTCCTTTCTAACTTAACAGTCCTTTCCAGGCCTTGCCACATACACGCGAACCTTGGTTATATTCACTTTGGTCTACAATAGCCCCTTCCCTTTTTCATTTCCAAATCTCGTAAAGAGGCAGGCTTCGAGTCCTTTCAGTCCATTACATCACGCCTTCGGAACAAACTCTATGCACTTCTTAGAGATAGCACTTCACTTGATTTCTTAATAAACCATTACAAAAAAAAAAGAAGGCGGCGGCGGCGGAGGAGGAGGAGGAGAAGAAGAAGAAGAAGAAGAAGAAGAAGAAGAAGAAGAAGAAGAAATCATTTTCCTCTGACAGGATGGAACATGCTAACAGCAGAACTGGTTCCCATAGGGATCACCAACATACTCCACAATTCTTCCTAATGTAATTTTTAAAATTAATTGACGGGACAGCGCCCTGTGTCCCATGGAAAAGATGTTTTAAAAAGCCATGGCAATTACAATGACTGTTATTGTTTATTTTATTTATCTATTATTATTATTATAATTCTTCTTCTTCTTGTTCTTATTATCATTATTATTGTTACTGCTTCCTTGTTTAATAATTTGAAGTAAAAAAATAGGTTTGTTTTACGAAATAAGTCGTATATAATGAGAGTGTTTTAATATATACACGGAGCTATGAAAATAAAATTTGCATCTAAAGAAACCAATGTTAGAAAAATCTACAAAGGAGTTGAAACATCGTCAGATTTTTAATTTAGCAGGAAATCAACCATAGCAACACATTTTGCCGACCGGACCATATACGTTACCCCTCAACATACACTTCATTACGTCGTTATTTTGTCGTAATGCTAAACGTTTGAATCCACTCTAGATTCTGTAGAGGAAGACTGCCCTCTATCACCAACAGACTATGCACCACTGGAAAATTGCCCCAGACAACTACCTGCAATAATATGTAACTCCAAACAGCTATACCTCCTTGCTTGGGGGGGGGGGGGATGTTTCACAAAGGCTAAGACTGACTCAAATCACGCTTAACTATAGCCTGCCATTCATGCCACAGTTTGTTTTCACTATCGGTCTCTCAAGGGATGTGAAAATCATGGGCACAAATTTGCAGAATTCACCTTTCTTGTTTTCTTCATCAGTGGACTATAAAAAATGTCAATTCTGCAGATTTGTGACCACGATTTTCAAATCACTTGAGAGACGGATAATGAAAACAAACTGTGGCATAAATGACCGGCTACAATGTATAGTTAATTGTGAACTGAGTTAATCTTAGTCTTGTGAAACACACCCCTGATCAGCTACACATAAGACCGGACAAATACATCTGCACAATTGAATTACCGTCCAGATAGTATGCAATTGGTGTAAAAGTTCAAAAACTCAGGCATGAATCTACGTATAGGTAGATAATATGGGGAGGGGGAATGATATTACAATATCCCGGAAATAAAATTTGGAAGAACCGATGGAAATCAGAGGGATAAGAGTCTCTGCACGGCGGTGTGCGCGTCGCTCTGTAACGTGGTCTTCCGCCGCAAATAGTCCCGGTAATCTTCGAAGTTGACGTCGTCGTACCGCCTCAGGAAGACGCGTTCGCCCTTGATAGATAATCCGTCTCGGAAGAGTTTATAGCGAGCATCCTGGTCCTTTAGGGTGATTAACCATCTAAGATACGAGCAGAAAGGGGGATCAGACTCTTTCCATTTCTACGGGATGGCTGACTGCAATTACGTACGGTATACTGATGGTGTTGAAGTGGTCAGTTTTCCGTGGGCTTTCTATTAAACTAAAATGCATTCATTATAAGTGACGAAACAAGAAAGGGTAGCCAATTAGTTACATGGTATTTTGAATTTGTATATTGAAAACCTGCACGTTAAGCCAAACATGATAGAAAACTATTACCTATAGTCCTTTCGAACATCCTCACATTACTCTGAACCGAAACCCCTATCACAACCCTAACCCTACATGTCTTTGGTGAAATTAAGACAAGAGCACTTGTGGCAAGAGCAAATGTCGTGTCACTATTTTGAAAAGCTTTTGGTAAATGCCCAATTCCTCAAAAAAGTATGCAGCAAGGGTCTCCACAGTAATAATGACGTACACCTGTATCACACATAATTACAAACAGGGCCCTCTTACATAAAAAGTTGCGTTTAAATGCAACAAAAAAAATAATAAATAAATAAAAGAATAAACGCAACTTGATTTTCAACCAATCAGAATTGAATATTTGGGACTTGCGTTTAAGTTTGAGCTGCGTTTAAACGCAACCTTTTTATGCAAGAGGGCCCCCTGGGGGCATTTCCTGAAATCAATTCATGTTGGAGAAAAATATCTACTTGTTTCTTTTTTAGGAGAAAACAAAAAATGTCCCTAATGCGGCATTCAATGATGCTACCACGGTATGAATCGCCATGCATGGGAATTGCAGGGGATTTCACATGAAAAAGCTGATATGACATTTGACAGTTAAAGATTATGAGTAAAGGCTTCTTGAGATATGGAGCAAGACAAACCTCCGCGACGAACCCCCGCAACATTTTTAATGTTCAGATCTGTTGCGACATCCCATGTTAATGAACGCGCATATAAAAACGCGTCCACCCTCCAATAAAAAGAGAGTTTTCTCCGAAGCTGTGCAAACTCGTGACAACATGATTTGCGCTAACTTTTTAAGAATTTGATTGGTCCACAACTTTTTGCAGCCAGGCGAAAAAAGAAAAAAAAAGAAAAGAAAAGAAAAGAAGAAAAAAAAAAAACCCTACCTCGGCGACAATTTTTTTCCCCGCCTCATATCCCATTGAGTTGTATACTAAAAATGTTGCGGGGATTTGTCGCGAGGGGTTGTCGCACCATATCTGAACAAACCTTTATAGAGAGTGGACTGGACATCACAAACAGCTCTGTGCACAAATTTGTTAGAACTTTTTGATGTTGGCAGTGGGTCGTTCTGGGGAGAGTTCAAAATCTGATAGGGTCCTAAAAATAAATTTGACGGGAAATCTAAGTGAATGAGAACCCAATATATAGACACTGTTGGTCCTAGAAAAGGTGTCGGAATACCCGCAATACTGATTATGTTGGTGCTGTGAGCAGACATTCCCATTCACCCTCTGATAAATTCTGGAGGCCCGCAAGACCCACATTGGTACTGAAGGCTCTCGGTCACTCGGTATAGCGCTATCACCGAGACATGCAGCAGTTAAAGTCTCTCTGGTTCACAAAAGACTTTCTTGCCGAAATACAGCTTTGAACCTTTTACATTTTTCTTCCGCCGTGGGTCCGTGGGTCCGTGGGTCCGTCAGTGTTTTAATCTGTCGGGCAGTTGGCGTTCGGTCTCTATTATACACCCACCTGTTATCTACTCCTGCGGCTCCCAGTACCACGTTCATATCCACAAACTGGATGTTTTTCACTTTGCTCACTTCGATTAGCCGTCGTCTCTTGATCCCCTCCAAGATATCCTTGTGCGTCAGGTCATATCCAGGATACGAGAAGCAGAGGGTCATCGGGGCAGGCTGCGGTGGTGTGCTGAAGAAGCGGATCTTCTTCAGGGCAAACTGATCGTGACCCACTGAGAGCAGCGACCGCTGGTCACCATGCTGACGGGTGGTGCTGGCAACAGGTGTGGTAGATGAAGTGGTACGCCCTCTACGGCGGTGTTTGGACGGACACGAGGAGGTGTCGACGCGCAACTGATGGCTGTAAATGTCAAGGCAACATGGTGATAGAAATGTTTTTTTTTTTTTTAATTTTCTTTTTTGTGTTTTTAATTGGCTGTTGATGGCAAACATCTCGAACACGAAGAAAGGTCACTGAAATAGACTACAAAATGATTTGAATGTAAAATACCTGGCTCTACCAATAGATACATGAATATAGACATAGATCCAGACTAGATATTAGGAAGAACTTCTTCAGCCAAAGGGTAGTCGACAACTGGAACAAGCTCCCACAATGTGCCATCGATGCCCCAACAATCCTTCAATTCAAGATGATACGATCAAAATTGGGTTTAGGCCCCAAAGGGCCCCCTTAACACTGCCACACTCATTAATCCTCCCTTCGTCATGAAGACTATGAGATGTGGCCATCAAGGTAAATTCAAGGTAAATATAAAAAGTTGTAGGCTTGCCTTGTGACGGAATTTCCTGTGAAATTTATTTCGGTTTTAGCTTACGTACTTTTTTTCTGCATGGGAAGAAATGGTTCAGAATCTGAAAATGATCCCTGTTTATACAAGAAGAGATGGTAGCAGTATAATTGCCGAAACAATTCCAGTTGTACAAGTTCCGAGCTGACATCGAAATTTATGAATAAATAGTATTTCCAATTTAATTCCATTCTGGAGCAACGTTTTCTTTTTGCTCTTACCAAATTACCTTTGTTTCATTTTCAGTCAATTAAAGTGACTTTTTAGCCTGTAGAAACCATGTGTGTAAATTTTGATAACCCATTGTCGTTGATGCTTTCCATGGCAAGTCCGGCGTTTGTGTGTTGTAGCCTACAAAACAAAGCCGCTTTGAATTATAGTGGTGTGTCCGAAACAAACTTCGTGGATGTTCATTTCGCGCACAGGGTAATATCCCCCCAAATAGAAAATATTTCACAAATCGGGGGCCGTTGCAGAAAACTTACTATAGTAGTAACTTTACTATTATAGTAACTTACTGGATTTGATTGGCTGTTGATGTCATGTTGCTCAACAGCCAATCAAATTCCAGTAAGTTACTATAATAGTAAAGTTACATGCAACGGGCCCCTGACAGCGCAATGGACAAGGGAGCCTAAAATCATCTTTAGCATGAAATTTTATTCTGTACTGGGGAAGAAGAAACTGAAAATATTGACAAAGACAGCAGGCACATTTCGCTATGATAAGCTTTTTACATTTATTTGGAAAAAAAATCAAGTTACAGACAAGGGTCTATAGAGATCGTCATTTTTAGAGAAGATGTCATCAAATTGTAATCATTTGCGTAAATCCCGGAGGAATTAGATAATAATATATCCCCCACACACTTTTTACGGGGGAGGAGGGGGTGGCGTGAACAAAATACCCCCACACTTTTCAAAGATTTTTTTTTTTTAACAATCAGAATGCTATTAAAATCGGAGATAGGATGGTAGAGTGCGGGTGGGTGAGGGTGTGTATAAGATTTTGACCCCCCCCCCCCGCTAGTGATGTACCTTTGATAGATCTCTAATTGAAGGAAACTTAAACTGCCAATGTTGATTCAGTTTTTTGTAATCCCCCTTTTTTTTTTTTCAGTTTCTGGAATTCTTTCTGTAACTTTTCCTCTTAATTGCACCCACATTAGCCTTAAAATTTTGTTTTCCCTCTGGTGTACAACGACCTAAATAATTTTCGTTAAACTTTTAGAAATTGTGAATTATTTTGCGTTCCCCCCCCCCTCCCCAGAAAATTAAAATGTGTGCAAAGTTTGGCCACCTCATTATGCGAGCAATATTGATCTTGGGTTGGGATGACATGTTAGACACCTCCTGCACCACCTCGCCTCCTCTCCAACACACACACACACACCCACACACATGTTGACCTCATGTAGTTTTTAAATTAAATTTCACTTCTGTCTTTCATTCTTTCCGTGCCTCTTACCTTACGACAAACTCAGACAAAACCATCGATAACGTCAGTCTACTTTATGCGCGCAAGCGAAGTTCTTCGCCAAGCGGAGGAACTCGATAAGAAGAAGAAGAAGCGAAGACAAAATGAAATAGATTAGCCTAGATTTTGAACGAAATCGGACGCAGAATAGGCCTAAGGAAGTTATGCCTAAACTGTTTTTGACACTACCATAGCTATTGGTGATAATTAGTGGACAACTCCCATTTTTTTTTTTTTTTTTGCACACAGAATAATTCTGTGAATATGTGAAATTATTTCACATATTTTTTATTTTCTTGAAGAACACAAGTCATGTTTTCACTGTCCTTATCCCAAATGTTGTTGAGAAAACAGTCTTACATTTTAATTGGGTTTGGTTTAAGAAATTAAATGTGCAAATTTTAGGCATAATTATACGTGCAAAAGAGAGTTGTCCGCAAAATGATGTCATCCGTAGCTGTCAAAAAATTTGATATAAAAATTTCACATAGCCATAACTATCATTCTGTCCGATCTCGTTCATATTTTTGTCTAATCTATTCCGCTTTCACTTTGATATAAAAACCACTTGACATTTGGGTGTTGGATTCTTTTAATCTACACCAGTCATATTTTAACTCACCGCAGTGTTGTTTGAATGCGAGCTAGGATGGGGAATTTGATGCTGCTGGTATTCCTTCGTCCGTCCGTAGATCGGCTATTCGCGGTCTTTCCATTTTTCTTCGACTCCAGCCGGTTATCTGAGCTTGTGCCTGCTCCCTGGGTCTGCTTTGACCTTTGCGACGAGTGGTGGGAGCTTGACTGGATGGTGGTGTTTAAGAGCGATGAAGTGCTACTTGCCGATGTACCGACGAACGGGCTGGTCAGGCGACGTCGAGAGCTCGATATCGGCATAGTTAGCTTTCAGAAAGCTATTGGAGTAAAGTTCTTGAATTTATTTTTACAACTTCCCTTCTGCTTTTCTTGATTCCAGGCAAAATATTTACAACTTTAGCCCTCAAAACTTCCCTTGATATAGTATATAAGTTTTTCGTGTTTGCTGGTAAGCACGCTATTCATCCAAATTGGTTTATTTGCGTCTATAAAACTCTCACTTTGTATCGAATTTGGCTGCCAATGTTGCGGTGGCCGGTGTCCTGCGTCGGGCGCGGCGCAGCTCCTAGGCCCCCTCCAATTCCAAAGGACCCAGCCCAGCTAGCTCCCTAGCTAGCTTTTTTTAGTAGGCGCGCATAAAATTTTGCGCAAGCGCACATCAGCTGGGCGCATTAAAGACCTACTTGAATGGTATGAAAACATTTTTATATTAAAATTGATAGCATGTTTGTTTGTTGTTTTTTTTCCTGGATACTCCAAAATTTTGAAACCGTTCAATTAGGTCTTTTGGCCCGTTCAATTTGAGGGGGAAAACCGCGGGGTTTTCCCGAGGATTTTTTTTTGAAAGCACATTTTATAACATGCATGCGCATGAGCGCAAGACATTTTAAGTGTAAATTTTGTTGCGTCATTGCCATTCATATTATGCTAAGAAAAAATAATTAAAACAATATTAAAAAAAACCCGCGGCCGGTTCCCCCCCTCCTTGCACCTGCACCGATCTGCACAAGCCTTTAATGTCTTTCATCATGCAACCTACGTCTATGGGAAAGATCAATGGTAAGCTGACAAGACCCCGCCCCTTCCTCTGCCGAGCCCAGAGTTAATTTAAGAATTGCAACCATTGTGATTAACTGACCCGAGCTGTGGACAGATCCGCGCTCGGGATAGTCCACCTCCTGGACTGTTGTTAATTTTGTACGACACGACTACCAAACACCCAACACACTACAACCCCATAACACGCATACACACACCCTGAATAGTCATATGAAACAACAGTCCAGTGAATCTTGGCAAGTTCCCCGTCAGATTCAAGGGAACTGATATTCCGCCCACTGAGCCCAGTCTCCCTCGCTCTCGATTCCGATTGGTCGACAAACCCTGTCAATCAGAACGGCGTTCTCCTCGGTCAATGCGCTAGCTTGCTGTGCACATGTTGTACGTTCAAACAACTTGAATATTCATGTGCTCCTTGCGCAATATCTGCGAGGGGCGGTCGTAACCTCTGGGTCAGACAAAGGTCACAACTTCATTATCTTTCCTCTCTCTGCCGAGATGGCCTGGACGATTTTTTCGGGGAAAGTGAATCAGTGGGTAAGGTGAATCACTGGGGGTAAGTGAATCAGTGGAGGGCGCGGGCCCGGGCGTGTGTGTGTTGGTTATGGTTTGCCCAATCAGTAAAAATCGTCCAGGACGTGGACTACGCTCGGGACGGATAGGCCCATAGGATAGGCCTATGGAGGGAGGGGTAGGCCAATAGTAATTCATGCGCCCACCTTTATGGCGTGATGGAAAGTGTGCAGTCTTACCATCATGTGGAATTCCAGAAGGTGATGGCCTAATTTGGGAGATGTCAGCCCGGACTTAACTCATTCTCGAGCAAGATACTCTCCACTCTCTCTTCGCCTCTCCATTTCTCCTCCCCCTCAACTTTCCCCACTTTTCCTTTGACTTAAAGCCCACCGCACATACCGTATCTGCCTGCGATCTAATTTTGGGAAAAAAAATTGCTATAGCGTTTGATATGAACATTCAGACATATAAAATCTTAATCATCAAAGTTCCCAATAGGCTAGTCTTATGAATAGGCCTACTGAAATCGAAACTTCGGACGAGCCCCCCCCCCCCCCCCCCCCGTAGGCATGAAATCGAACTCAATTCCGAATCGTAGTGACGTCATAGCAATCTTGCCATCGGCTACGATTTGAAGCCGATTTTGCCTTTACTCCGAGCAAAGGCTTGCAGCTAACCAAAATTTAGATTTTAGTATGCCGATTATTCCGAACTTCTAATAAGATAATTTTACTTGTTTAAACTGTCATTATTAATGCAAAAATGTGCTCGAAAATCGGGTCTCGGTCGGATCGTATAGTTGCGATGGGCTTTAATTTTAGGACTTACCAAATGATGGTGAACCGTAAACCTTATACCTCATCCACGCTATCATTTAAACAGTCAACTACTGCATGTATGAGAGAATTAAGAGTGAGTGCCTTTTGGATTCAGCGTTACGCCGCCGCCGCCGCCACCTCATACTCTTGTGTGCGCGATACTTGCCGCGTTTTTTGACGGATTTTGTTCATATTTGGTATAGAGGTGTATCATGATTTTTTTTTTTCATGTTACACCTCTATACTAAAAATTTCTAGCCGCCTATAACTTTTTGTGTACCTAGCGCCCTCGCTTGTTCCGTCATTATACAAAAAAATGTTGATTTTTTAGGGTCTGCTTATGTGCTCTCTGCTGGCCACATTTTTTTTAACGAATTTCGTTCAAATTTGGTATACAGAGGTCTGTCATGGTCAAATCTGGACCCCTACAACTTTTGGTGGTGCTGCCCCCAATGGTCAGCCTTTACAGGGTCGAAAACCGCCACCTTGTTATGGTTCTTGTGTGGGCTCTAAGTACATTGCACATGAAACTTTAATCATGTTAATTACTTTCCAACCAGTTTCCCGTGTGTAACAAAACGCGGATGGTAGATGCTCTACAAGGACCTCAATGATATAGAGTCAGAGGTCATGTATGTAGGTCAAAGGTGAAATAAGGTCATGTATGTAGGTCAAAGGTGAAATAAGGTAAAATGTTTAATTTTCCTGCACGTTTGTACTGGGGTTAGTAAATTTTGAACCGCTAGCCTATTCGTTACCAAACTTGGATGGTAGATGCCTTTATAAAGAATGAAAATAATAATAATAATAGATACAGAGATCTCACTGTTATTTCAGGGCCGAATATCACATATGCAGGTCAAAGGTCAATTGAGGTCAAATGTTCAAATTTACCTGCAAGTTTCTACTGGAGTTGCTAACTTTTAAACCATAGCGGCCCATGTAACCTTACTTGGATAGTAGATGCTTTACAGGGACCTCGGTGTCATTAAAAGTTCAAAGGTCACTTTAATATGTAGGTCAAAGGTCAAATGTGCTCAAAATGATTAATTAGCTTCTTCTCTCTCATCTCTTGGCCAATTTTGATTCTGATTGCTCTGAAAGATGAAGCTAGGTGAGGGCTTGCGCCTTTGGGGCCAAAAGTCCTTGCAGGTTAAAGGTCAAATGAGGTCAAATGTATTTACCTGCAAGTGTCTACTGGAGTTGGTAACTTTCAAACCCTAAGTCCATTTGTAACCTAACTTGGATGGATACAGGGACCTCATTGTTATTTGGGGGTTAAAGGTCATATATGTAGGTCAAAGGTCAAATGTGCTCAAAATGATTAATTTGCTTCTCTGCCATTTCTTGGCTGAGTTTTGATTCTGATTGCTATAACTGATAAAATTAGGGCAGCTTCCTAACTTGTACTCAGAATTGTGTAAATCACAAATTATTCAAATTCATGCAAAATCTTTTTAAAAAAAGAAGAAGAAGAAGCTACTTTCCCTGCACTTCGCAGCTGATTATGATTCCGTTTGTTTTATCTGCTGGGACTTGGTGGGGGCTTTTGACCCCATCTCACGTACAGCGGGGGGAGGGGTACTAGTATTTCATGGAATAACCCTTCTATTTTATGGGAGGTCATATGGCAGAGATTTCACAACGAGCAGGGGGATACACTTCCGTTAAGTGGCAACGGAGATCGTGATATTGCTAATTAATTTTGATGATGATGATAATGATGATAACTATATTAACCTATATGTTTTTTTTTTTCCATTTTCTTAAATTCAATTTGATATGTATATTTCTTTATATAGGTCCACTGAATTAGTTTTATTTTCATGCCACCGCCCACTGAAGGTGGTGCCGGAGGCATTATGTTTTTTAGTTTTCCGTTCATCCGTCCATCCGTCCTGCATTTTCACTAATACGATATCTGGAGATATCCGTTTGAGTTATGAACTTCAAACTTTGTTGCAGTATGTATCACCATATAGGTAGATAGATGATCTGATCCTGATGAGAATTTGTAGGTCAAAGGTAAAGGCCACAGACGTCAAATATATGAAATTTCAGGTATAGCCTCGGTAACATGATATCTCAAGAACCATTTGTAATGTGTACTTCAAACTAAGTACTGGTATGCATCACCATAAGAAGATGATGTGATTAGATTGGGGGAAAGTAGGACAAAGAGCAAAGATCACAGAGGTCATTTCCGAAATTTCAGTTGTTAACCTTGTTAACGCGATTTCGTGAGAACCGTTTGGGGTATGAACTTCAGACTGGGTACTAGTATGCATCACCATTTTGGTAAGTAGGAAGAGGTTATGGTGTCTAGTGTATATCCTATGTAACTGTTGTTGAGACAAGGTGTTGTTATTGGCTCAGATGTGAATAAATAGGAAATTGCTTGGGAGGCGGAGTCAAATTGCTCTTTGTATTTATTATTTTTGGCAGAAGTACATTACATTGTACCGGGTTAGAAGCAGCTCCACATTTGGCAAACCAGAAAGAAATAGAGTACATTTTGAAAACAATAACATTCTCCAGTTGAAATCGGGTAAAGCTATGATGAGCCACTGCACTTTCTCCTCTCCCTCAGTACCCCGATGGAGACTGCTTCTGAGACCGGTGCGGGTATCATGTCGCCCCCTTCCCCAGGGCGCTCGGTCAATGTGGCCGAGGCCGAAAAGGAGTATCTCGGCGAGGCCACTAGTACAGATGCTCCCACCCAGCCCAATCAGCTGGCAGTCTCGGACTTCAACTTTGAGGTATGGCCAATTAATTACTCAAATTCTTAGCCTTTTACCAACCCCTCTGTAAAATGCTGTAAATGTTTGGAATTAAGAGAATATGTAATGAAGGGTCATTCAGTTTATATGTTGAACGGTATCATTGTATGGTCCAGTGCAACAAGCCTATTACATGATCATGGCACTCACATACAGAGAAAGCTTTAAGTATTATTATGAGTATTGTTATCATTGTTATTATTATCATCATTATCATTATCATCATCATTATTATCATTATTATTATTATTATTATCAATTATTATTATCATTATTGTTATTGTTGTTATTGTTATTATTATCATTATTGTTATTGTTGTTATTATTATCATTATTGTTATTATCATTATTATTATTATCATTATTGTTATTATTATTGGTATTATTAGTGTTATTGTTATTATCATTACTATCATTATTATTATTATCACTTTTATTATTTTTATTATTGTTATTATCATTATTATTAGCGTTGTTATTATTCTGTTATTAGTCCGGATCAAGATATAATGCAAAAGGGGCCACTAAAAGGAAGTGAATGCGTGGCCAGGGGCAGGGTGTAAAAAAGTATATGCATGTTTGTTTATTATTTGCGGAAGTGTGATAAAATACAAATAAGATACTTAGGTACATGACGCAGGGCCCCGTTGCATAAAACATACCTATGGTAACTCTGCCATCAGTGGTAACTACCGTGGTAAGTGTAACATTGCTCAACAGCCAACCAAATCAAGGTTTCTGTGGAAGTTTACCATTGATGGCAAAGTTACCATCAATGGTAAGTTTTATGGCAACGGGGCCATAGATATGAGAAAAAGCCACCATTGTTTTCTACGTGAACAAACCCTCACTAGTTATTTATACTTTTTTTTTTACATCGCAGTTGGAAAGGAACAGGAGACTGCATCACACCAGTGACTATGAGATCCCAAACCTCTTCGTCAGGAGAGGACAAGCCTTTGACATTGATGTGACCTTCAGTCGGCCTCCCAAGACAGAAGCTTTCATGCTGGAGTTGACTGTTCGTGGTGAGAAATAGGGATGTTTCTGGAACTTAAAGGTTTAGTACCACAAATTTTAAACCAAGAAGGACACTACTCTCCATGCAAAAACTATGAACATGGCACAGGGTTCTTTACTCAAACATTAAGTGCCATGTTGACACTGTTAACTTAGTGTTTCCCCAGATTAACATGATCATGGGCCTCAGGAAATTACACTCATTTACATATTCTAGTAAATTACACTCGGCTCTGCAAATTGGCAAAACTGATGACATCATATATGAGCAGGTCTCCATTCACTTTGTACATGAAATTTCACATTTTCTCAATTTTCTTGGAAGTTAAACATTTTCTAACCCCCATGGTCAATGTATGTATCAATGGAATGTGTAACTTCCAAGAAAATTGAGAAAATGTGAAGTTTCATGTACAAAGTGAATGGAGACCTGCTCGCATATGATGTCATCAGTGTTGCCAATTTGCAGAGCCGAGAGCAATTTACTAGAAAATGTAAATGAGTGTAATTTCCTTATTCTTTGACCGAATTTGCTCATTTTTTTTTTAAATGCTGTTCAAATTTATGTCCTTTTATTGAAAGAGTGAAACTTCTAGGGTGGACTTACCCTTTAAAATACGCTGGAATTCCTTGAATGCTGTGTTCACTGAAATGGGTAGCCAAGCTGAGCAGGGGTAATAGAGCACCTTGCATCTTCTCAGGTGGATATGTGCTATTATGAAAATATCCAATGTTATTATCACTACAAAATGTGTGGTTTCTTTTGGGCAGCGGCCAAGGTGTCGTCCATCAACCGTGGAACATTGATCCGCATCCCCTTCCACCGCTCTCAGCAGGGAAATGAAAACGAGTGGAACATCAAGGTCGGATCCGTGTCGGATGGTACCAAGTACTCCCTGATTGTTAATTGCCCCCCTGATGCCATTGTTGGCCGATACAACGTCGCTGTCATTGTGAAGGACACAGAGGAAGCGGGTATGATAATGCTAAAGTTTTGATAATGGTAATATTAGTTAGGCATCTTATCTTTATGTCATTTTTGTGTGAAAGAACGCATCCGGAATGCAAAATGGAAAATTACTGAAAATCAAATTTTCAAACAATGATTGATAATTTCACGGGTTGCATGTAGACCTTGTAAATTGATATACAATCTTCTTGTGGCATGATCTTTGCTAAAATTGTATTCCAATATGTAAAAATCGAAATTTTAATTTCTGCATATTTGTATTTTGCGTTCAGGACCCGTTATTTCGCACAACAACATAAAGATAAAACGCCTTAGGTACATGCAGCTGATCAAAAGTTGAGTCCATCAGTTTTTATCGGCTTCTCCGCACCCGGGTTTTCACAGCTGTTTTGTCTACACGAAAAAGAATGGGAGGATTAGAAAGAAAACGATGCTGCCAGCGGGAATCCCGCTCTAGGCGGTGGTCGGATTGGGCTCTGACTTTATGATAAGAAGCCTTATACATTAATGGTATGATAATAGTGAAGATAATGGTAATGACAGTAATGATAGCAATTATGATAATGGTGATGGTGATTATGCTGATATACGTGCTGATAATCATGATTCTAATAATGACAATGATAATAGCAAAATGAAATAAGAAATGAAATGAAATGATGGTGATTATATTTATGTCTGTCTACACTTTGACAGCTAGAAGACTAACAGCACTGTACAGAGATGTACTGAGAGAGGAGACACAACTGGAAATGAACAAAAAACAATGCTGGACAGGAAGGCAAGAACTATCCTTTCATCAGGAACTGCAAGGACTGCTGTAGTAAAATAAACCTCACTTGCAATTCTAACTTCTCTTTACTGCAGAACCAAGGTATTTCCAACAGGAGAACCCCATCTATGTTCTTTTCAACCCCTGGTGCCGAACTGATGATGTTTATATGGAAGGAGAGGTCGAGAAGACAGAA
Organism: Echinometra lucunter; assembly: GCA_029962745.1. Lineage (NCBI taxonomy): Eukaryota > Metazoa > Echinodermata > Echinoidea > Camarodonta > Echinometridae > Echinometra > Echinometra lucunter. The sequence goes on from CM057171.1 coordinate 19,108,182, forward strand.
TACGTGCTAAACGACCAAGGATACGTCTTTGTGGGATCTGCCAGGCCAGGGCAACAGTATGCCAGGCCTTGGGTCTTTGGCCAATTTGAAGACACCGTCACCAATGTTGTCTTTGACTTGCTTGAAAAGTGAGTAGTGCTTCGTAAAAAAAGGTTGTCGGCCCCCGCGTCACCCACATCATAATCTACAAAAACTGTATAGTTAATTGCTACAAAATGATTTCAGTTTTGTTTAAATTAATTATGCTAATTTATGCATGAAATCAGAATTTTGCTCTAAATCTTTAAATAATTAAAGCTCAAAAACGGTTCATCTTTGGTATGGAAATGATTTCTTATGTATTTCTTTGTTTTTGTAACTTTGTTTTTTATCTTTTTGCAATGAAATTTGTTGGGGACACTTGCGAACATAAACGGCATAAAAATTAATTATTTTTTTATCAGTAAAGTAAAAATAATCAGACATTTATGAATTTTGGCTGAAAACACAATTTGTATTGGAATTGTATGTGAAATAAATTTTGGAGCAATCTTTGGTCTGATGTGCAAGTACAAAATTTTACATAACTTCAGGTGGGCGTTTCATCAACATTTGTTGTCTGACAAGTTGTCAGATCTGACATCTTTCCTTGATTTTGATTGGCTTAGAAGCATCGTTACTTTGGCAACTGTCGGATAAAACAGACTTTGTCGGATAAAACATCCGACAAGTCCTTTCATGAAATGCTCCCCTGAACTGCATGCCCAGATGCAATATGTGACCCTCCGCCACAAAACGACCAATAAGCAATAAGTCGCAATGGGACTTTCCACGTAAAGAGCCAAAATAGCCAAAATGGTGTTGGAAGTCGATTTTTGGTTTTTGGTATGTTTTGGTTTTTGGTATGTTTTGGAAGTGTAACTATCGATGTACCATCTGGCGAATTTTCAGAGTCAGAAGTGAAGTGGAAATATGTTTCTCCTTAGTTTTTTAAAATGACTCCTTTTTTCCGGTCACAACCAGAAAAGGTTCGCAATTCCGCCGTGACATTCTAGCTTTAAAACAACTGCACTTAAATGAAAAACTATGCAATGTAAGAAGTTCAAACTCACAAGAAGTTGAAATCAATATCTGAACAAAAGATGTGCCAAGTTTCATTTAAATCTGATAATCCCTTCATACTGGTTGCTAGGGAGTTTTGAGTCACCCTCCTCTGCCACCAGACAATAGGACACGGCTCAGCAGTTCTGAATTGTCACATTTCTTAAGAGCTGGTTTTCTCTATTATTCTGTTCATTAGCTTGTCTGACTTTCTGACGTACTTAGTAGAATTTGAAAGGGTTAGCATTATTCATACAGGCCAAGCTATATACCATTTTAAAGCTTAGAATCTGGGCTTTCATAGTCTGTCAGAATTAGAAATATCAAAATTTCCGACTTATTGGTGGTTTTGTGGTTGATGGTCACATATGGTCTCCAAAGATGTGTGAGATTTGAAAGAAAAAGGTCATGAAACGCTGCATTGATTGCTTTGTGCGTTAGGGACGTATCGCACAAAACATGGGGGGGGGGCAGGTTCTCCGACCCCCCAGCCTTATTAGGGTTAAGGACACTTAGTAAAGTATAGTGCAGGAAAAGATGTTTTCGGAAGGCAAAAAGCATCCTTCCTATTGTTTGAAGAGTTTGTGTTTGGGAACCTCGCTTTTTGTGCCACTTGTGCTATTAGCTACTTTACTATAAATGTTACTGTTACCACAGGAATATCCGTGACAATTCTCGACGTGACCCAGTAATCGTCTCTAGAAAGTTCACCCACCTCATCAACTACATGCCTGACCCTTTCGTAGCAGTCAGCAAGGTGGGAGTTCTTGTGGGAAACTGGAGTGGAGACTATGAAGACGGTACGCATAAAATAATTGAAACTCTGTGACAAGCCCAAAAAAAATTTGGTCATGAGACATTATTTTATGCTTTTTCCACTCTTACAACACTGCTTACAAGCAGCAACAACAACAACAACAATAGAACAAGGATGAAAAGTCATGACTCTTTTCAGGTAGCCTTTTAAAATGCATTTGTTGCTAGGTTGATGACGGGGTTGTTCTAGGAAATGAAAATAATGAATTAGGTATGTGCCGCCACCAAGACAAAAAGGGAGGCTTTGGAATGGGCTTATCATGGATAGTGTGGTCTTTGGAACTAACTTCTTGGAAAAAAGGGGGCTTCCGAAAGAGCTTATCATTGAAAGGATGGTCTTTGGAAGGGTTTTCTTTCTTTTTTTTCTCAGCAAGAGAAAAATGCTATGTTTTGGAACTGAAATATGAGGTGTAAAAATAGAGGCCTTCTCCGCGGCACATACCCACTGCACATGATATTCTGAGTGCCCCCCCCCCCCCGGCACTGGACTTCTTCAGAAAAAGTTCTGCCCTAAGGTAGCCCATCCCTAAAAGGCTTTTGCAAAATCTACGAAATCCATACAACTTGGCATGAGTTTAGGATATGCCCTTCTGATACTGCTTATTTAATCTTATGGTCATATGTTGCTTAAGTTATTAATATAAAATGAAAATCTGGCTACCAACCTTGAATAAGCAAGTCAGATCAGCTCACCGTCAGTACCGTAGATATGTAGCGCAGCCAGTTAGCTAGCTAGCTCAGCCGGGCACAGCTCACGGCCACCAAATGATCGTACTAGCAGCGCTGTAACGTGAATCCGTTTGTTGTGCACTGTCTTTCAACTAATGGTTGAATTAAATTTTGAATCTTCAGATCTTTTTTTTTTGTGGTACGAAAAAAGTAAGCTCTGAAATTATCGAAGATTATTTTGTTGAAAGAGAATTTCATGCTTTGTCAATTTCAGGGATAGGTTATATATAGCCATAAACATATAATGTTGTTAAATCATGCCTTGATTTCAAGAAAGTCCATGTGAACATTCAAAACCAGGTCCATGTTCCTTCATATGCCGAAATCATGGCAGGTCATACAATCAACAAATACAAATAATGATGCTACACAGTTACAAATTAGATCATAAATGGAAGTTGCAACTTAATCATGCATAGTTTGGCAACAGGATAAAAATAATAATAACAGGATTATGTTTTTTTCTGAACGTGTTGGTAGAAGCTGGAAGTAAGAATGGGGTAAGAAAAGGTGAAAGTAAGGGTAGATGAGGGATAATTAGTAAGCTAGATGGGGGCGGAGAGTCATAAATGAGATAGATGGAATTCAGTATGAAAATTGGAGAGAATAGGGGAAAGAGAAGGAAAGGAGGACTGCGATACAACATGGAGATCAGGTAAAGGAGGAGGAAGATGGAGCAGTGCATAGACAGGGGAGAAAAGTAGAAGAAGAAGAAGAGAGAGAAAGGGGGTGGAGAAGACGAAGGGACCGGGAATAAGAAATAGAAAAGGAGAGAAAGATGAAAAGATGAAGAAAAGACGAAGAAAAAGAAGAGAAAGAAAGAGAAGAAGAAGAGGAAGACACTGAAGAAGGAGAAGAGGATGAAGGAGGAGAAGAAGAGCTGACTAAAGGTCGAGGTATTTCACATCCCCCCACTGTGACTCCTTTCTTGCATAGAATATGACAAAGGATGAAACAACTGCGTACCTACTTATTTTCTGAAAGAAACTATTCGGGTGGAGAGGGACTGAACATTTCCTGAGTACACATTTTAGTTGGTTTTTGTTGTCCCTATTTATTTGCCCTCTTACTCCTATCTCGATTGCATGGTATGTTACAGTGTAACCATTATTTCTTACTTCGGTCACAAGTTCTTTAGACAGGTCAAGCTTTCTCTTGTGAGCATCGTTGGTATTTGTTTCAAAGGGCACTGTTAATTTGACCAATAGCATTTGTTTCACTGATTCTCAAATAATGACAAGATCTGGACGTTGAGAGGTTATCAAGATGTGGGGTGGGATGCAAGCCCCCTAAGCTCCGCCATTACCTTTCGTCCATTAGAAGCCGAAATAAGCCCTTCTAAATAATTCATGAGCTGTCATGAATTATGCATTTTGTGAGATGCTCCCCTTCACACAGCGTACCCACATGACAAATAGTACGCGATGCGAAACAATGCAGACATCAGCGCGAGAGGAAAGGTCAAATCGCGTAATATATGCATTTATTGTAATTTTATTCACACGTTGCGCGCTGGCCGCGCAAGGGATGTAGCAAATCAACTTCGGCCATTTCTGATGCGCCAGCCAACGCACTCAAACTGGTTATCGATCACAAAAAAATATAAGTAAGGGGCGGAGCCTCCAATCTATTATACGGAAACCTTTCTCCTTTCTTGTTTACTTAACACATGACTCAGACTGGGTATGTATCATATCTTCGAGTCGATGAATTTTGATTGTTGGCTTCTACAATAGTTGGTTGGATCCTTCTTTAAAAAATAAAAAATAAATGAAGGCCTGAACCCTCAAATGAATAACCTATCTGTTATAATTTCTTTCTAACTGTACTTCAGTCTTTGTGTACACAGATTTAATTTTGAAATTCACTTTCATTCATTATCAAATGCAAGCATCCCTAATTAATTAATCTATTTTTTATCTGAACCCTGAAGTGAATAACCTATCTGTTATAATTTCTTTCTAACTGTACTTCAGTCTTTGTGTACACAGATTTGATTTTGAAATATACTTTCATTCATTATCAAATGCAAGCATCCCCTAATTAATTAATCTATTTCTTTTTATCTGAACCCTCAAATGAAAATAACCTATCTGTTATAATTTCTTTGTAACTGTACTTCAGTCTTTGTGTGCACAGATTTAATTTTGAAATTCACTTTCATTCATTATCAAATGCAAGCATCCCCTAATTGATTAATCTATTTTTTATCTGAACCCTCAAAAGAATAACCCATCTGTTATAATTTCTTTGTAACTGTCACTATGAACATGACGGACAAAGAAAGCGGACAAAATAAAAAAACCCTCATTCTACCCTTCACAATGGTTCTGGTAGTCAAAAGAACATCCCTTCACTGCTATTGTCTAAAATATGTGGAACAGGTGCCACATGCATATTCACCTGGAACTACATGATTAAACATAATAGCTGTGAAGGGATGTTCTTTTGACTACCAGAACCATTGTGAAGGGTAGAATGAGAGATTGTTTATTTTGTCCGCTTTCTGCCATGTTGTGTACACAGATTTAATTTTGAAATTCACTTTCATCCATTACCAAATCCAAGCATCCATTTATTTATTTATTTATTTTTTGTTCACTCTCTATTGCACTACTCCTTTCACCGGCTAATCTGGGAGGTGGGAAAAGATTATGAAGGCACTCTGATTGTGGAGAGAAGGGGAAAGATAGCTCCAAGAAGAGAGAATAAAAGGGGGAAACTGATCTGGTGATGATAATAATCAAGTAGAAGAGAAAGGGAAACAATCATAGAACTAAAGAAATAATGATCACACATTGCCCCATTTCCTGTACTTTTTACAAGTCCATTTCTGCTCTCATACCCTTCAGTCTCCACTCATCCACCGATTTTACTATCAAAAATACTTCTTTTCAAGATATCCACTCTTTTTTACTCGGCACAGTTGTTCACTTTCTTTCTCTTGGAGCTTTGCTAGAGCAATTTAAATTTAACACATCACTTCTATCTTTTCACCTTCTCAAGCCTTCACAGTCTCGGTTTACCCTCATGGCCGTACGCAAATAGGGGGCAGTCCCCCCCCCCCCCAAAAAAAAAAATCAACCCCCTTCTATCTTTTTCTTACATTTTTTTTTTTTTGGGGGGGGGGGGGAATGCCCTAAATTACACCCAGATCATTCCATTTCAATTTGCAAAAGCTCCCACTTAGTTACTTTGTTCCCTCGCTTGCATGTTTCCTAAAAACTGAACAAATTCTTGCCCCCGCCCCCCTCCAGGACCCCAGGGGGTCTAAAATAAAGATAGGCCATTCAGTCATTTGTGGATAGTAAACATTTAATTAGAATAATAATTTAATGACTCAACACATTTTAACTTCAAACATACAAAACTGAAGTTACCTCGATGTAAAATTTGCAGGCATCTTGCCAATCTTCATAGAAGTCTAGGGGTTAATGAATTCCTACATTCTTTGATTTAGATTCCTATAAAGCAAATATAAAGTAAAAGCCTTTCTTCTCAGTTCTAAATTTGAGATGGCAGTTGACATTGTGTCCTTTTAATTATGTACACATATAACTCATGCAAGATGAGTTGACATTAATCATTTAAAAAAAAACAAGAAATCCCCAAATATTTACTCTGTAGCTTTCATTTAATGTGATATTCAATGGGACATTTAGTGATAAATTATATCTTAAAATCATCTCTTTGAAAAAATCTTTGCTACTATATGAAGAAAGCATTATCAGGGAGTAGATGTCATCTGCAGTCACCGTCAAGGCTGTAGTCTAGGTGACAGGAAGGATGAGCCAAAGTCATAATCCAGAACTCTGTGGAGAAAAAATCCCACAAACATAATAAATATATATATCAGATGCATTTAATAAGCATTAGTCACACAACATTTAGACACCTGCAAGAAGGACTAAAATGCACACGGTAGGAGTGTGCAAGTGAAGAAATCCAGCTACACATATTTTATCCTACAGACATTTTAGAATTTCATGTTTCTGATAGCCCAACTGGAGCATACATGATGCAGACAAGATATAAAATGAAAAATACTTCTGAAGTAAACTAATGCTCATACGGTAATTTAGTAATACTTGGTAATGAAAGGGACTTCGAGTCACAAACAACATTGGACGGGTCAGATTATGTACTGCATGATGTAATGTTACTGAAATCTAGTAAATGTAGGCCTAAATACATTTATTTTGTAGACCACTCTATGAAACCAATTAAAGTACTTCGGTAAACTAGAAAATCTCATCTATGACAGTAAATCACATCTAAGACTGCTTACACCTAATGTGGTCAATGATGGTTAAGGGAACTGGTTACTTATAGCAGCAAACTTACTCTCAAATGTTCAAGTCATACATCTCGTAAGTTCCTCTCAGGATTTGTCAATTCCAGTCTGCATCAATCATCTGCTATGGCATCATGCTACATTAAAAGGAAATTTTAAAAATACGACTGAATAGGGTCTCTACATAAGCTAAATAACCTACTGCATAATTATGTTTAGATGAGATAACCTTCATACACATGAATGCTTTGAAATTGGGGAGCACTGATATAAATTGACATTAGTCTACACGATAGCGAAAGGCACATGGGAGTTTAAATCTAGATAAAAATTTGCATTCATAACTAAAATTAACAACTGAAATTATTCAGTTTCAATTCAGAACCCATACAATGAAAAATTAGTGTGCCAACCTGTTTACACACTATCTACATTTGGCAATAAATGTTGTCTATTGATGTGCATTAGGTGTCTCTCTCCTGTACAAAGGATTTCTGTGAAGTCTCCCCTATGTCAAGTTTTGTCAACACAGACAAATTTTGTTATGGAGGAACATGGGAGAAGGAAAATATTTACATGTGCAATGAAACATACTTTACAATATATAGTTAGAGGTATGAATTTGTGTTACGAGTCTCCTGGCAAAGTTAGTTGTTAGTTGTTACCTGTCACTTTACAGGACTTTCTGCTTCATCCTGGACTTGTAGTGACATGTAGTGGACATGTTGTGACATTCATCAGTAGAATTCTTCCAGCCTTCCAATATCTAACTGTGTGAACAATAAATAAATAAATAAATAAAATAAAAATAAAATAAATTTAAAAATCAATATCACTGTACCAAGTTGTAATGCATTTCTGACTGAGATACTTGCATTTAAATGCATCCAAGATTTTAGATTTCCTTCATGTAGAAATAGAAAAGCTTACCATGGAGTTACAAACATTTACATAATATGCCTGTAATCCACCCCCATGAAATGTTTTAGTTCTGCCACCAAAATATAACAAGACTATTGTAAACTGCCATTAACCAGACTACAAAGAAACCATACATGTATTAAACAAGTGTCTGAATAGCCCCCCCCCCCAAAAAAAAAAAAAAATGAATAAAAATGATTACAAAAACTAAGAATAAAACTGAATAAATCAAATACATGGAATAGCATCCACACAGTAGAATCTTCTGTCTACATGTATGTTCAGAAGGGAGTAGGGAGAGAGGGCTAAGTGACAGTTTGTCCAGATCTAGATCTACTCAAGATTTTAAGAGACTTCCAGAGGTTTAACTGTTTTAGCTCAACTTTCAAGTGAAGAATGTAGTCATTCTTAGGTAGATTCAACAGTTAGACATAGACTAATGGTCATACAATAATTGTTTCAACTTCAAATGTTTGGAGTTTACAAGAGCAACAAAATGGCAATAGCATCAACCGGAATCGTTAGCCTAAATAATTACCGTCTACGCTCTACCGGAATGCCCTCAAATTCATTACTTTAATCATCATAAAGTGAATAAGAAAGAAAAGTGTTCTGGAAAATTTTTGTTGTTACCTGTCACTTCAGAGGATTCTCTGCTTCACCTGGGAACTATACATGTATTACATGATGCAGTGATGTTCATCAGTCGAATTCTTCCAGCCTTCCAGTTCCAATATTTCCATCTGTGGGAACAAAAAACAAAAACAAAGACAAAACAAAAACAAAAACATTATTACAACCAAGCAGATTGCATTATTTACCATGTAATAATATTTGATAGTTACTTCAAACTGCAGTCAGCGACATTTTCTATCTTCAGAAGAGGTGGGGTGAGACTGAGAGGTTGAACAAGATTTCAAGATTTCAAGATAATTTATTGTCATGTATAAAAAGTACACAAAATTTGTTTACGGACATGGTAATGTGCATAAATGAAAATAAATAACAGAGTCAACTAGATCCAACTTCCAAGTAGATCTATACAAGTGTGTCCAGATCTACTTTAGATTTGTTAACAGAATTTCTGATAACTGTTAACGTTAGATCTTGTAAACTGATGAATGTGGATAGTAAGACCTAGACTAATGTTAAAGGCTTACAAGAGTTAAAGACACTGGCAAAATCAACCGGGGCCGTCGACGTATACAGTGTCAGTGTGTTCATTGTGTGCTCTCCAGTCCGCAATGCAGTGTCACTTGTTCAGCGGGTCCAAATAACATTATTGATTTAGATCTAACACGTTAGATCTAGTCTACACACACTAGCGGTCTAGCGTTAGTAATAATCTAATAAATTCTGCCGGAGTGTTCACTCACAAAAACCCTGTTGTCTAATCTAGGTCTGAATTTGATTTTTCATGACGCCAAAGTTCTGATTTGAACAATCTTAGATATCAACGTGAACACCATAGAATTATCATAGATAGCCCCCAGCATTAGCCCGGGGGAGCTACCTCGAGTACATGGTGCGAGAACGGTACCCGCGGTCAATCTAGCTCATGACGATGAAAACCAAACTGTAAGTTCGAGAGTACAATGTTTCTAGCTCTTTCGGAAACAGCTGTTAGCAATTATTTCAAATTGTAAAGAAATTATTGTAGATTAAGAAGAATAGCCAATTATTTTGAAACAAATGGTCAAATTTCTTATATTTAAATCATAATTGCAGTGGTACTCACGTTTTCTCTGTGAAGTAGAAACCTCTAACTTTGTGCGAGTAAGCACGTCATGCATGAATTTGCATAATTGTGACGTAATAAGGTCAAATGAATAACCATATTTCGAGAACGATATTATCGAATAAATACATATTCATGAGGCTATAATCCAATCAAAGGTGCTTATTTCGGTTCATGAATATTTAGAAGGGCTTATTTTCGGCTTCTAATGGACGAAAGCTGGGCGGGGCTTAACCCCATAGGCGTAATGCTTTCCGCGTGTGCTGCTTTCTGTCTAGCTATATATTTAAAACGTCTTTGGTGGGATGGTTCCACCCGCACCGGTGAAACCTGCATATCTGCATAAACTTGTTCATGAGGGAGGGACTCTTTGACTGTTCTATAAATATACCTAAGGATATTATTGTGCCTCCACTCGTATCTCTCGAGAAATGTTGAACAGTTTGAAAGAATGTGGTGAGGGGTGCCAGTTGTAAGGGGACAAAAAGGACATTTATTTGTTAGTCTTTTTCCCCACCTGAACAGATTTGCGTATGATGGCAAAGAGTCAATACATGAGTTAGTTACAAAGCTTAACACCCTCTTGGGAAAATCGTACATTATGGATTTCCATCTTAGATTTTCATCTTCAAGAGTCAGTAGTTTCACAAACTGACCTTGGCAAAGCAATGGTTCAACCAATTTTTCCCAGTACGTTGATGCATCATCTTCTAACCACATTTTGAACACTCTTCTTCACCACATTCCATGAACTATTATTGACATCTACCGTATCTTCAACTCTATCGAGAGTATGTTGACATTGTACAATGGACAAAGTTTTCTGTGACCACTGTGATTCTCTTTCGAGAGTACAATCGAGGGCGTGGTTCACCAAGGGGTCCCCTTTGACTCTAGATCTTGCAAGCGCTAGATTATGACTCTGTCAATATATATCAGAAATCTGTGGTATATTCATTCTTTGGGGCAAGTGTACTAAGGCAACATTTGCCCCACGGGATGGGATTCCCAGCCACTTCTTGACGAATCTTCTAGACAGAAGGTCGAGTTTGTCCGAGTTGCTCTTGTGGAGGGAGTGAACCGTCAAAAGAAGACGAAAAGCAGCATGCGCGGATATCATTACGCGAATGGCATTAGGTCCTGCCCCTTTCGGATCATTTGATGGGGCCGATAAGCATCCGTTATCACCATGATATCGATAACACTGTTGCATTATTCATATCTTTTGCGCGTATCAATTTTATTGTGACACTTTGATTTAATGCGCATTTGTTGCACATTTTTAGTGCACTAACTGCGCATGCGGTAAGCTGATGCTTGTAATGCATGTTTCATAACGCATACAAACAAATACTACTAGTTGGAAGCATCTTACAAAATGAATTGTTCATTCTTGATCATGAATATTGATGGGTGCTTAGGTCGGCCTTCTAATGGATCTCGACAAAATGGCGGAGCTGTAGGGGCCCGTGTATACAATGTAGCCTTTCTCTCTCAAATGATGACGGAGTCAGGGAACGTTCAGAATTAGGTCTGCAGAAGGGACGGGCTACCTTTAATACATACAGAATTTCTATTCTTGATCATGTCTTTGCTTTGTCTGTGTTCATGGAGTTACTGTGTGTATCTATCAAAGTTGGACTTTGATAAAACTGTTTCTTCAATGACTTTTATTATTAACCAAACAGGTGTTAGCCCATCCAAGTGGACTGGCAGTACGAAGATCTACGAGACGTTTGCTGAGTCTGGTGGCCAGCCTGTCCAATACGGCCAATGCTGGGTTTTCAGCGGCGTGCTGAACACCGCCATGCGCTGTCTCGGCATCCCAGCTAGAAGTGTCACCAACTTTGCCTCGGCTCACGACACGGATATCAGCATGACCATTGACACTGTGTATGACTCTGAGACAAACGAGGAGGTTTGTATGTTTGGTACTATGGTGATGCGACACTTGCTCCTGTGATGATTGCTCTTGTCTTAATTTCTCCGAAGACACAGGGTTAGGGTTAGGGTTTTGATAGGAGTTTGGTTCACAATGATACTTTATTCAAACCCCTTAACCTGTTGACTACTACAATTCTCTGATTTCCATAGGTTTAATACATGGGCAACCCAGTTGACATTAACTGGTTGAAGGTCAAGTGAAAATCTTACATATTTTTTCGTCTTCGGTCTTTGTTTCATCAGAGAATTGAGATTTCTTTTAATTTCTCTTGTTTCTGTCCATGTGTACAGGTGGAGTACCTGAGCAACGATTCTGTATGGAATTTCCACGTCTGGAATGAGGTTTATTTTGCTCGACCCGACCTCGTCCCCGGGATGGGTGGGTGGCAGGTTGTGGATGCTACTCCGCAAGAAAGCAGCGAAGGTGAGCCTTCCTTCTTTATCAGTTACAGCATGCAATGGGCAATTCCACAGTAATTGAATTACAAATCGGAGATTTTAAACTCACATGTTTAGAATTTGTGTGCTAATTTTGTACTCTGCCCACTTCTAACCATTTAATAATATGCGAATCTGCTCATTCTTTTTACCTGAACTCTTCTATTCCAACAATATTCTACTTAGATTCATGATATTTGGTAACGGAATGACAAGAAAATAGTGTCACCTTCAAATAGCAAAAAGTGTCAGGTAAAATGAAACATGCATTATACCAGTACTGATTGATGGGGGAATTCTTATTTTTGGCTTCTTTTGATTTAAGGATTTGGCTATTCGTGACAATTAATGTGATTGTTTTAACTATAAATCCAAAGTTATTTGATTTTGTGCTTCCAATGTGGAATTGCCCCAATGTAAGACGCAGCATCATGCTCTTGAGCTATTAGGCGCATTCACACACGAGGAATTGAAATTTGAATCGCGATTTGAATCGTGATCCAAATTTCAGTTTTAGGCTACTGTTCACACACAAGGGAAAAATCGAAATTTGGATCACGATTCTAATCGCGATTCTGAATCAAATTCCGATTTTGTTTTTGACCATTCTAACACACACGAGGAAGCAATGGAAACAGGCAGGAGAGCACACAAACTTCTCCGCTTAAACTTCTGTTATACACGATGGACAGGGGAAGATACACATCAACAGTAAAAGGGCTACAGAAAGTACAGCAACAAACTCAATAATTAAATACTAAATAATTATGTACTATTATACAAAACATTTGTTTACTATACGAGATCAACGTCGACAAAGATAGCGTGCAGTGCTTCCATGCTTATACAGTGCATGCATCCCGTAACGTAAGACACACTGCATACACTGCATACCTCATGCACAGCGCATCGATCTCACACGCGCAAAGACTGATGGGAAGGATAAAACCGATTTTCTAATCGCGATTCCATTTACACACCCAGCGCATGGCAAATAATTGTGATTATTCTGAAAAATCGCACTTCTTACTGCGAGTTGAATCGCGATTAGAATCACGATTATTAGTGAGATTATTCTGTCCACACACAAAATAGAATCGATTTTCTTATCGTGATTAGAAAATTGATATTTGAATCTCACTTTTTACCTTGTGTGTGAAAGCCCCTATTATAAACAGTAACGTATCAAAGCACTTTCAAATTCAAGGAAGGATGAAAAATTCTTGCCCCATTCCAGTCAGTTCCCTTACAGAAGTTGAGTAGATGTTTACATATTTAAAAAAATTAAATACCCTTTCACTTTGAATCTTATAGTTATTTTTATTTATTCTTCTTCATTAAACTTCCAAAAACTTACACAATGATACCCCCCCCCCTTCTTAAAACAAGGCGTCTTATGCCTGTGGATTCTTATGAAGTTTTTTTCCGCTTATTGTGTTCATTATTGTTAGAAAGGGCAGCAATATCTTTCATTTTCAGCTAACTTTATTTATTTGTTTGTTTGCATTTCATGTAGGTATGTTTCAGACTGGGCCTGCACCTGTCACAGCAATCAAGCAAGGCTTGACATACCTCAACTATGACACAAAGCAAGTATCTTTCATATATGACTAGAGTGCCTAAGTCTGCGCAGTGCCCTTGTCTGGGCACACGCGTAACTGCGCAATTCTAATCAAACAAAACACACAACGAACACAAATTTTCATCTGTATTAAAACATTTGACATTCATTTTTAAAAAACGAGTCAAAAATATTTTTTTTAAAAAAGGTCTTAACTTAGACTTTTTATGCACAAGCCTTAAAATGTTGTCTTTCGCATCAAAACTCACGAAAAAATAAAATGAATGCGCAGACATGGGCAAAATTGTTTTTTTTTCAGTGTCAAAATGACACGGCCGCCGTTTCTTGTATAAATGGCATAGTCTTTGCTCTAATTCTGATTAGATTTTTTGCACACTTACCTTTTAGAATATCAGAAATTATATGAAATTAAGCATTAGAATAATAATAAAGAATTTTGTGTTAATTTGGGGGTTAAATCTTAGGTGCACAGACATAGGGCTCCCCATCGTACAGTTGCATATATCTCTTTTTAAAAGTGTACCTGTCACCTAAAACTGGATTTATGTATGAATTGTCTTCAATTTTTTCCTGGGGGGACAAGACGCATAAAAATTTTTGAAGAAGCTCGAAAGCGAAGGAGTGAAGCGACCGAGCTGGTCACAAGGGTGCCTTTGCATTTTTAAAAGTGAAATTGAGGGATTTGATGCACATTTTTCGTGGATTTTGTGAAAATTTTCAATAAAAAAGTAAGTTTTCAAAATTTCGGGGGGGGGGGGGGGGGGGGGGGGGGGGGGGCAACTTCCCCCCTCCTCACCCCCCCTCCCCCACCCCCCCCCCCCAAAGCATATGGCCATGATTGTCTTCCATCCCCCCAAGAAAAACAATAACTTTGATTTCGATTTGCTGTTGAGAATGTTATCATGGTAGTTGCCATTGATTTCAGAGTTACCACGAATAGTCTGATATTTCTATTTTTTTCTCTTTGCAGGTTCGCCTTTGCTGAGGTCAACGCGGACCGCATCAACTGGACGGCGACTAAGAAAACGTATGGCCCTCCAGACATGAAGGTCATCAGTATCAACTCTAACGCTGTGGGAAAGTACATCAGTACTAAGAGACTGCCCAATAAACCTGGGGAATCCATCAGCCGCTGGAACGCTAGGCAGGATATCACTTTGGAGTATAAATACGAAGAAGGTAATAGCTTTAACCAGTTGAAATGAACACTAAGCCTGAGATAACTCGGGCAAGGGTCTATGGAAAATGTGTGCTGTACTAAAATCAACCCTTTGTGCGTTCACCGGTAAACCCCAGTGTGTGCTGCATTATTTCAGCAGCAAACACTTAAGGGTTTACAAGGTCTAGAAGGCTTTACAAGGTCTAGAAGGCTATAAATTTTTACCTGAAAATGTTAAATGTAAATGTTATGTAGCATAGTTGTAGAGTTTTTTTTATGGGCTGTCTTATCATTTGGCATACCAGTGCCCTTTGTCTGTATGATACTCCTGTTTCTAAACATATCCCTCTGGCCTTTCCAACCAAACTTTATCGCTCTATTTCGTTCCTCTGTCAATGGCAGGTTTTTTATATGCACAGATAATTGAATAAGCTGTACAGTGATACCAAAATTAACAAAATCTGACCAGAAAGAAAAAAAAAAAAAAGAAAGAACGCAAAATTAAATGGGTGATGTGAACATACAATTGTGTGCTGTTTGTATGTCAATAGGTATTGTCAAGCTATGGTCAATAAAGAGTCCTGTACTAGGCATATATGTTCCAACATCATAACATAAGGTTTATTGATCAGTTTGATTGCAACACCGGCAACAAGGTAGGCTGGGCCGGGACCGCCATATCGTAACCAGATAAAAAGCAACGCGTATCCAATGTGACGTCAGTTACATTATCGCGCATCAAATATGCAAATGATACATATGCAAATGAGACATATTACTACATCCCCCCTTTCATATATTAAAAAAAAAAATGTTTCCTGAATCTAAAAACAGCAATATATCACTGTAACACTTCCAGCAAAAACATTTTTTTGGGATATAAAACCATTGGGTAACTCCATGCAGAACAGTCTAGTATTATCACGGTGTTGTTACATAGACATTCTAAACATGTAGCAATAATATGTATAATATCATTTTGTCTCAATTTTTTTTTTTTTTCTAACAACTCAGTATCATAACTAAATTATACCATTCAACTGTCATAATGGCAAAAGATTGAACACACATGTTTTTTTTTTTTTTTTCGTACATGTATCAGTAAAAAACAATCCTGATACACAAAATGATTATGTTGTGCCATTTCCAAATTTCTCTTCTGTTTCTTTCTTTTTTTTTTTTTTTAAATATTTGGAGGTATTGAATTTCAAACAGTGACCAGTTATGAATAACTCGTAATACAATTATATCATCAATAACAGACGAAAATGTATAATCAATCTCCCAATCTCCATCATATTATCATAGATACAACAATCAGATTTACTAATTGGTTTATGGCAATATACAATAAGACATAAATTCCAACAATTTCAATTTGTTGGCTGATGAAAAAGAACATTCATTGTTAATTTTCAATTAGTCGATCAGGCTTCTTGACCAATCGTCCAGACCTAGTGTGGTACCCATTAGTACTGGATTGATGATCATCACTCGGGTTAGGTTGGGTATAGTCGTCAGGAAGTGCGGGTGTTCTCTCTGCACAGTTTTGTGGGATGTTGAACCGCACTTGCTTCTTATGTGGATGTTCAAGACTACGCAAGTCTCTTCTGTTACGGCGTAGCACACTACCATTTGGAGTTTGAATCATGTACGATCTTGGTTCTAATTGGCACTGCTGGACTACTGTAGCCGGGGCCCATGTTTCAGACCCATGGTCAAACACCGTTATCTTCTGATCTGGCATCAGAGGGGGTAGTTCCCTCACTCCTCTTCTATCGAAGTCTTCCTTTTGCCTTTCTTGGCGTTTTCGGAGCTTCTCCTTAATCTCACTTTGATGGTCAGAGTGCATTTTCATGGGCAGGTTGCTTCTATACTTCCTACCTTGCAGTAGTTCCGCAGGTGAAGGTAAACTACTGTCAATTGGAGTTGTCCTCAGACACAATAGGGCTAGGTGAGGATCACCTCCAGTCATCTTCACCTTCTTGAGTGTAGCCTTTATTGTCTGGATCGCCCTTTCCACAAGTCCGTTGCTCTGCGGATAATGGGGGCTCGATGTGACGTGCTGGATGTTCCACTGATCTGTGAAGGTCCTATATTCTCGGCTAGAGAATTGTGGTCCGTTGTCACTAACGATCCTCAAAGGTATGCCCTGCTCACTAAAGATGTTTTTTGTGATCTGAACAACAGTTGAGCTGGTACAACTTCCTCTGATCTTCCTCACGACAGGAAACTTAGACCAATAGTCTACGATGACAAGATATTCTTCGCCTTCGAAATGAAACAAGTCAGTCCCGACCGTTTCCCATGGGTGATTGGGTACTTCATGCTGAAGTAGCGGCTCTTTCTGCTGAGCGTTCTGCAACTCATTACATGCTTGGCAAGATTGCACCATCTGTTCAATTGCTTTAGACAAGCCATCCCAGTAGACACATCTTCTTGCCTTGAGTTGGGTCTTGGTTATTCCTTGATGACCAGCATGAAGACTTTGTAGCACTTCCTGCTGCATCGTCTCTGGTATGAAGATTCTCTCTCCCTTCATGATGAGACCATCCTCTACCGACAGTGTATCTCTGCAAGACCAGTAGTGACGCACTTCTTTGGGAACCTTCTTTACGTCATCAGGCCAACCAGTTAGAATTACCTCCTTGAGCACCTTTAGGCTCCTGTTGGCTTCTGTTTCCTCTTGCATCTGTCTGAGCTTGCTCGGAGATATGTAGATTCCGTGGATGGTTTTGTCAAATTCCATTGTCGGTTGCTTCTCTGGGTTGATCCTTGACAAACCATCTGCCAGGGCAACTTCTCTTCCTGGCTTGTACACAAGGTTGAAGTCGTACGGTTGCAAACGGAGGAGCATCCGCTGCAATCTGGGTGGGGCGTTGGCTAAATTCTTCCCACCGCTGCCACCATGTCAAGCTATGGTCAATAAAGAGTCCTGTACTAGGCATATATGTTCCAACATCATAACATAAGGTTTATTGATCAGTTTGATTGCAACACCGGCAACAAGGTAGGCTGGGCCGGGACCGCCATATCGTAACCAGATAAAAAGCAACGCGTATCCAATGTGACGTCAGTTACATTATCGCGCATCAAATATGCAAATGATACATATGCAAATGAGACATATTACTACAGGTATTTGCGTGGTTCTGCACTGGTGCGAATGAAATGCAGGCCCAGCTGTTCACTGGTGCGAAAAAAACGCAAGAGGAGCTAAATCGTGCTTGACAGGTTAACCTGTTGTCTACTGAATTCTCAAACTCCCATTGACTTAATGCATGGACCACCTGGGTCCCGCAGGCAACGGGGTAATACTAAACAAAAAGCGAATAAACATTAGTGCGACGGTACAAGATTCCTCATAAGGTAAAAGAGTGGCCTTCTGTTCAACAAGGCGAAGGCGAGTTGAATAGAAGTTACATTGCTCTTTCACCAAATGCATAATCTCATACCATCGCACAAATTAGAATATTTGCTATTTGTATTGTACATTGCCTCGGAAGTTTGTTGAGGAATGGATTAGAATCAAGATGACAATGAAAAAAAAATAGTTAAATTTCGGTTTAAACATTAAGGTTTGAAAAAGGACAAAAGTAAGCATGTATCCTGTGACAGTGTAGTTCATGCGCGACATATTATTCACCTGACTTGCCCGTTCCCAAGTTCTCAAATTGGCAGAGGCCCTGGGGGGGCACTGTCATAAGGTGGACACCATGCTCGTACATGGACTTTGAAAATGGACCCTAAACAAGTAATTATCTTACGATCTCAGAATACCCTAAAAAAGTATTTTTACATGTTTTTCCCACCCTAAACAAGTACTTAGCCTTTAAATGCACCCAAGCTGTTGTAAAAGTATATCCTTTTTTCCTGCTTTTTGCAGTTTTGATACCCTTTACACTGTACGTGCGTACATGTACATCGCCCGTCCACAAAAAACAATCCTTTTTACGTGTTTCTGTGTACGAGCATGGTGTCCAACTTGTAATGGCAGTGGCCCTCCCCCCTCCCCCCCCCAGGCCAATTAATTATGATATGTCACAAGTGTCTACTGCGCAGCTAGCTTTTAGCAAAACTCTCCTTTGATTGATTGGTAAGCACTAAATAGGTACCAATCCTGCAGACCCAAGCTCATAAATATTCTTAAATATTCATAGGATTAGGATTAGGATTAGGATTAGGGTTAGGGTTAGGGTTAGGGTTAGGGTTAGGGTTAGGGTTAGGGTTAGGATTAGGATTAGGGTTTCAGCTTGCATCTGCAGGATTGGTACCTATATAGTGCTTACCTGATTGATTGTGCATGACATGAGAATTAACCCATTCGTGACAGAGGTCCACATTTTGTGGTCTGGCCTAATATCTTTTGATGCAAAGCCCTAAAAATCATACCAAATACATGAGCAGAAAGAGCAAAAAATTATACGCAAACTTTGCCCATTTTGGTTGCGTCAATATTCGTTGTTTGATGCTGAAGTTTTTTTAAAGGAAAATAAGCATTAATATCCTTAAATTGGCAATGTGATAGAAAGTTTAAAATCACCGTTATCCCTTGCAAATTGGCAACTTTTTGACTTCTCATCATAATTTCTGTCAATTTATATTCATTTCAGATACATAATGTTTTATAAGAAAAATGTAGCAATATAATAAAAATGTTGGTGTTGCCAATTTGAAGAATAAAAGCTGATCAAATTAGACTTTAAATAATCTATCACTATCGATTCTATCCATGCTTCTCATTCCACATGTTTATTCTCTTCAGGATCTGCAGAGGAGCGCAATGCTGTCGAGCGTGCGGTGTCTTTTGGCACCCGCCCCAACACGTACCGCGTGGACGAGAAGACCGACGACGTTAGCTTAGAGATCATACTCCCGGAGAAGATACCACTCGGCAGCGACTTTGGCCTCAAGGTGAAAGTCGTCAACAAGAGCACGGTGGAACGTGAAATAAGTCTCATCATGAATGCACACATTTGCCACTACACTGGTAAGTGTGATGGGATGCCCATGCTATGTGCACAGAGTCCGTATTTTAGGAGATCAATAAGATTTTGAAAATCTGTTCCCTGGTAACTCGCTAAGTACTAAGCCAGAGATAACATGGGCTGGAGTTTTTGGAAAATGTTTGTTTTTGTGGAAATCATATTGTATCAAAGTTAAGCTTACCTGATCAAGAATGCTTCTGCTACACCGATAAGTTTGCTGGTGTCCCTGTCCTCCAGGCATGACCAAACGTAGCACACAGTCACTATAGTCAGCTATGTTTAGTCTTTAAAGCTTTGTACATCACTTCCCAGCTCCCAAGGTGATATTTCTCGTATATTTTGATTTTCTTTTGTCAGGTGTGTTGGCCAAAAAGCTACAGACTGAGAAGAAGGTATTGAAGGTCCCATCTGGTGAATCTCTTCATGATCTGGGTATGATTCAGGCTCAGATGTATGCAGGTATGCTGGTTGATCAGGCCTGCATGAAGTTCTACGTCTTCGGGAAAGTCACGGTGAGTGAAAGAGAAATCATTTATAGGTTGGCACCTCTTGTAGTGATGGAGTCAAGGCTGGAGTTCCGAGTCACGAGGCTGCTGGATAAGGCCACTTATCAAAAGTCTCGTGCCACGTCTTTGATTGCCTTCTTTTACATTGGCTTTCCCGATCCCCTGTTGTTTTGTCTACAAAGAAACAGGAGGATCAGAGGGGAAAAGACGCTGAGCGGGAAAGACGCTAAAGGCTACGTTCCAAATTGGCTCTGACTTTTGATAAGGTGCCTAAACATTTCTCCCATAGATTTTGTGCACCTGACTCGGACCGAGGTCAAGGCCAAGGCTGGCAAAATTTGGCCTCGAGGCCGGCCTCGACTTCATCCCTGCTCTTATGCCACCATTGTACTGTATTGACTGTATGATGGGGGGACCCTTGTCTGCGCACCTAATATTTCACTCAAAATTGACAAACTTTCCTTTTTGTATTCCTCTAATGGCTGACCTCATTTTAATCCTCATATCCTAGGGAGTAACTGTGCCGAAAATCTCATCGAAATCCGAACAAGAACAATGTGATTTTTACAAGAAAAGGCAATGGTGTAAATTTGACGCTAAAAAGAGGAAGGTGCCCTTGTCTGCGCACTCATTCACTTTACACGCAGTTCGGGATTTTTTGCATGAAAGTGGCATTTTCAAGGCATGTGAGTAGAAAATACATAAAATAGACGCCTTTCGCCCGTTTTTCGTCATTTTTTTCAGTGATACATATCGCTAAAATTGATTTAAAGATGATTGTGTTCGTTGCGTCTTTTGTGATGTTAGAATCACGCAGTTACGCGTATGCGCAGACTTGGGCACTGCGCAGACAAGGGGCATCAGACCATATACACTACAGCCCACTGCACGCCTTACGATCCGACCGGTCTGTGACCAGGTGAGAGGAGTGACGTCACAGCTCTTGTCAGCTTGTGAGTCGCGGACCAGTCAGAGACAAATCACAAGGGCAATTGTAAGGATTTGACATGTCAAATCTTTCTAACCAGATCGCAGGCTCACTCCAACTTCCAGCCAATCAGACAGCAGTATTGATATAGTCTAGTCGCCAAGATGTGTGGTGTCAAGACTTGTTACTGCCCTGCGATTCATCTCCTCCCACTCAGTCGCAGACCAGTCGGATCGTAAGGTGTGTGGTGGGCTTTAACAAGACACTTTACCATGATTCAGCTCCAGCTCTGAGGAATTCTCTACCCTTAACAATCGGGAATACATCTAACTGTCCCTTAAGTTTATGGTTTTAAGAGAGCTTTAAAGACATACCTTTCCCTGCAGTAGTGTGACAGTTCATGTCTAGATACCGGTATGTCAATGTGCATGTAGAAATTTTATTTGTCCTGTTAGATACCTGTATGTTTATGTAAAGTAAATTTTCTAATGATGAGCACAGAGAATTAGTTGTTCATTGTTATGCACTAAATCAATCAAAATTTATTAGTTATTATTAATTTGAAACATTATTTCCTTGCCATAAAATAACTACCTAGTTATCACGGTTTTTATTTTTTACAGTATTAGTTTGTTTTCTTCGACATGTATAGTGACAGTTTGATAATAACAAATTAGAATCTATGTTGAATAATTTCATATTTAATTTAAAAACAAATTTTCTACTTTATGGGTGTTAATGAGCCAGAATTCTTCTGACAGACACTCATACACAAACAGGTGATGAAATCTGCCATGTTGAATCCTTTGTTCCTATTTTTATTGAAAAATAATCTTTCAAAATTATGTTTGCATGTTAATGTTTGTTTAATGAATATAGGAAACTTCCCAGCAGACTGTTAGCCAAGATACGGTTTACCTCACCCCACCAAACATGGAGAGCTCCGTCAAGATAGTCGGCCATCAGGTCGAGGTCGTGTGCGAGTTCGTCAATCCCTTGCCAATCCCACTCACCAACTGTACCATTAACTTTGAGGGTGCTCGCCTTCTGCGCAGCATGACAAACTATCCAAGGTAAGACAATACTGTATATTAGGGGCTGTATCACTGATCGGATAAAGTAGTAGTTTCATAGTTAACCCATTCGTGAGAGGAATTATTCAAAGCCCAATTTGATCAGCTTTTATTCTTCAAATTGGCAACACCAACATTCTTATTTTATTGCTACATTTTTCTTATAAAACGTCATGTATCTGAAATGAATATAAATTGACAGAAATTATGATGAGAAGTCAAAAAGTTGCCAATTTGCAGGGGAAACCACAGGGATTTTAAACCTTCTATCACATTGCCAATTTAAGGATTTTAATGCTTATTTTCCTTTAAAAAATTTTCGGCATCAAACAACGAATACTGACGCAACCAAAATGGGCACGGTTTGTGGAATTTTTTGCTCTTTCTGCTCATGTATTTGGTATGATTTTTAGGGCTTTGCATCAAAAGATATTAGGCCAAACCACAAAATGTGGACCTCTCTCACGAATGGGTTAACATGGCGAAGTCAGATGGCTAAACTGGTATATAGATCTGGGCTCCGTAACACAAAGATTTGCAATCAGTCGCAAAATGGCAATGGCCAATCAAGATCACTGATGCATGCGCATATTGTCCAATACACCCACTATCAACCAATCACAATCGTTGCTTGAAATTTGCAATTGATCGCAAATCTTTGTGTTATGGGGCCCAGATCTAAACAGTTAAGTGTAGTTAGCTGACTTTCAAAAGCAAAATACTTTATGACAACCATGGTGACACCTTAACCCGTCGAATTCTATAAAGACCGAGATAACATGGACTTTGGTCTATGGAAAATGTGTGTTCTACTGAAGTCAAATTGTACAGTGGATAAGGTCCATCAAAGATGATGCACAGTAAATGCATGGCCAACAACAGCTAGCCCTGATGACTGACAATATGGTGAAATAGTATGAAGGCTATAATAGTAAAAAGAATAATGACAATAATATTCATACCAATGATAATGATTGTAATAATGATGATAGCAATAATGACAATAAGAATTACAGTACATTGATAATGATAATAATTACAATAATAAAAATGATAATAATAATGATAATAATGATAATGATAATAATAATAATAAAAATAATAATAAAAATAATAACGATAATAAAGCGCCATACATTAACAAGATAAGCACCGAGCGACTTCAAGATAGTTGTAAAGTGCAACAGGGCTTTATTCAGGCCATGATCCAAAAAGCATGGAATACATTCGCCAACAGATGGCGTTAACACAATACACATGATAATCAACAATATTACATATTGGCGAAGATATTAATAATGATAATGATGATATATTCCATTATAACGTTTTGCGTGAATATTTAAATTTCTTTTCAAATAATGTAATATGTGACGATGTACTATGTTGTCTATTTATGTAAATGTTGATGCGCAATACTCTTCTTATTGTTAATTGATGTGAATTTTTAGTGTTTTATTGTTGCTGTTTTTCACTTTGTTGTATTTCATCTGATGATTTCTCATGTTAGTTTTTTGTTAGTTTTTATTTGTAAATTCAATGTAATTCAGCTTTTAGCTGCCAATTTGAATATTTTTAAATAAATACCTGAATGAATGAATGAATGAATGAATGAATGAAAGTCCATGATTTCCCCTTGAACAGAGTGTCTCCTTGAAACGTGCACCAAAGAAACCACTACGTGAAGACGACCTGCTCATAAAGATCACTCTCCTTGTCTTTCCTGAGTGGTGTTCCACTGTATTTTTATGAATACAAAGTGGCTCTGACATGCATGCACCCTTTCAATGTGGTGGAATACGGGGTCCTTCTGTAGTGCTTTATGTTCTGCATTTAATCCATTCGTGAAAGGAATTATTTTAAAGCCTAATTTGATTAGCTTTTATTCTTCAAATTGGCAACACCAGCATTCTTATTTTATTGCTACATTTTTCTTATAAAACCTCATGTATCTGAAATGAATATAAATTGACAGAAGTTATGATGAGAAGTCAAAAAGTTACAAATTTGCAGGGGAAAACAGTGATTTTAAACCTTCTATCACATTGCCAGTTTAAGGATTTTAAGGCTTATTTTCCTTTAAAAATTGTCAGCATCAAACAACGAATATTGACGCAACCAAGATGGGCACAGTTTGTATAGAATTTTTTGCTCTTTCTGCTCATGTATTTGGTATGATTTTTAGGGTTTTGCATCTTTTATAGCCATTTTGTAGCCCTTTTGAAAATGCATGGCTACAAAACGGCTACAAAACTGCAAAACGCTGTAAGCGGTTGCAAAACAGCTACAAAGCTGCACTTTGCAAATTTGGTTCACTGTCTTCGCAGACGATTTGATTTGGTATAATACCCATTTTTTGGTAGAGCTCTAGCCTGAGTTATTTCAGGCTTCAAACACAACAGGCTAAGGAATCAATTCCTGCCGGGTATGATATCTCACCAAGGTTGAATGTGGAAATAATGTACATGTAGATTAAGGTAATGTCTGCCGAAGAAGGCTACAGTGCCCCCGAGTACATATCATTCTGGCAATAGACTAGACAGAATATCCATTGCTACCATGAAACCTCGCATAAGACCAGTCCTGCTGTCCAATGACAGAATCAAGCAACTCTGATTTTTTTTCAGAATTGACTTTTTCATCATTTTGGATACTTTCTTGTATGCTCTACATGATGATGAAGAAATCAAGGTCACATGACCCCCAATTTCTGAAATCTAATAAACATATCAGAAGGAAGTTACTCCATAGATTGCCACATAAAACAGCAACATATATTTTCTTCCTTTTTAAAGTGATTACACAATGGTAAAAAATTTTTTATATATGATCGAGAATAGAATTCTAAGAAGAATAACATTAAAAATTTGATAATTTTCAATCGAAATCAATGCATTTTGGATAATTTCCTCATAAAAAGTCAAGAGTTGACCACAAAATTTGAGCATGAGGTATGACGTAAAAGTGGGTACCCAGCTTCGCGTATTGCAGTTGTGCTGTGCGCTAGACTGTGCAATGTGTATTATACCTTGCGCGCATTTTGCTAGAAGTGCGCAACAAGGTACCCACTTTGACGTCATTTTGACGTAAAAGTGGGTACCCAGTTGAAACTGGGTCACAGCTGAGGGGTCAAAAATATCCTGAAATCTTACCACATATTGGGGTTTCTTTGGCAACACGACTTTAAAAAAAACTCTAGGCAGATGATTTTCTGCTAATAAAATCATGCTCTTTTAAATGAGCTAACATTGTTTCAGCATTGGGTACCCCCTTTCATAGGAAACCCATTCTACAGATTTGTTTCCTTTTGTCAATAGACGCCACTGACAAAAACTGAAATACAAAAGAGAAAATAACAGTAAAAGTTGGCCTGAAAACTTCACATTTTCTTTGCCCTTCGTGTTGCCGTCAGTATTATTTTCTTACATCTCTTTCATTTCTCAGTGATGTTCCTGCCAAGGGAAATTTCAAGCACAAAATCATGTTCTCACCTCGGGAGAAGGGAAAGAAAACTCTCGTCGTCGATTTCGACTCCAAGCAAATTGGCAACATCACCGACGTCATTGACATCGAGATCCCTTAAGCCACAGCTCCTACCTCCCGGCTTACCACTGAATAAACGACGGTTTTTTTTGTTGGTTTACCTCCATTTGATAAGGTTGATAACATTTTGTCCTTGTTTTTCTTTGTTTCTAGTAGTGAAAGTGAATATTTTTCAGTGAGTAGTGCATCTCTTTCTATACTTAATTTTTTTACCGAGTAAATGGACTATACTTATCCTTTACATGTACTTGTAATGTATCTTACTGGTCAGTGGTCACAAGTGCTTTTACTTAACCCGTCGACTACTGAATTCTCTCAATCTCATATGCTCTTAAATACACGGATCATCTGGTTCCAGTGGCCATTGGGCCTGAGTTTCATCGAGAAGGTTGACTTCTAGGAAAGCTATCATTTGTGAGCCTGTCTATTGTGTTGATGTCAGTCAGGTACATGTAGAATATCACAGAAATGTTCCCTGAAAAGGATTTCTCCTATGTCATCTTATATTTGAAATGAGATGAGATATGGCTGATGTGTTCAATCCAAATGGCACATCTGAATGGTCCCATATGCTCATTTCTGTGTGTAGCTTGTGTAGTCATTGTGCGGAACGCAAAATGGAAAATTATTGAAAATCAAATTTTTCAAACAATGAATGATAATTTCACAGGTAGCATGAAACCTTTGTAAATTGATATATGATCTTCTTGTGGCATGATCTTTGCTAAAATTCTGTTCTAATTTGTCAAAATAGATATTTTAACTTTTGCATTTTTGTATGTTGCGTTCCGGATGCGTTCTTTCGCACAATGACATAAAAATAAAACGCCTTATTCTCTCTAGGTTGAATTCAATGTCATTTGATGAAATATTTTAAATTTGCACATAAGTTTGTAGGATTTAATCCTCAAAATTTGTACACAGAGGCTGTTTTACCACTTCTTTTGTTTCGCTTGAAAAAAACATCTGGATAGACACTTTGTGTCTTTAATTTCATTTAGGTAGTATCCTATTAGTTAGTTCTTAAATGTTTCTTATAAATGAAATGTTCCAGTACTTCAAGAAAAGCTATTGTGTGTGAATTACTTTTCTAACAACAATACAGAACTAATCTATTGTGCCTACTATAAACTAAATGTAGTTCAGATTTCAGACTGTTCAACAGGTTGCTATTTTCTTATTGCGGAACATGTATTTTTCTATGTGTCTATATACGTAGCATTAAACATATGAATAATGTTTTGGGTTGTTTCAATACTTTTAAAGTAGTAGTAGTAGTAGTTAGTATTTAGTAATCATAGAAATGTATGGTTTCATGTTGATTTCTTGAATGTCAATTTTTTTTGCTTATCTTTTCTTTGAATACACCTCTAGTCATATTAGCAAATGCAAGTCCAAGCTTGTTTATCACATACTGACCACATGCTAGATAGGTAATATATATCTGGGCCAGTATTCATTTCGATACGTGGATTGAGTAAGTGAAGTACTTAGCACTGTACTTAGCTTACGTAAAATGCCTTAACTGTTTTCAGAACCCTTCCTAGTACTTTGCTTTTATAACAAGTCAACTTTAAGGCAAGATACTCACCAAATAGTAAGTAATTTGCTTGAGTCTGCTAGATGGCTGCCTTAGATGTAAGCAAAATACTTAGCCCGTAGATTGAACTGAATACCGAAGTTTGCTAAGTGCTTCACTTACAGCTGAAAACTGAGTAAAATATTTAAAAGTGTGGCTTAAGTATTAAATTGAATACTGGCCCTGATCATTGTAGGAAGCAAAATAACCAAACTGGAGCAGAGATTTTTATAATGGTACATAAAAGATGATACATTTTATGTCAGTGAATATTCATTATACTCCATAATAATTAGTATTGTATGGGAGATGAAAATTAACAAATTTCTTGGACTTGGGCATCAAGAAATAATATTCATATTGATCATAGCAATTTGAAATAGATTTCTTTTCAGAATTTTTCAAAATGATAGAATCATGGTAGTGTCTTGCTGTATTTTTATATAATACATGCACTTTTCTTAACCAAATCATGCAAAAGTAATTCAGAATATGACATAGATTCATGTAGTAAAAGAAATAGTAATATTCAAGTGGAAGGAATTTGTTGCTATTTTAAATTGCTCAAGTGTTTCCATCTTGCATTATAGAGATCTTCCCGAGTAATGAAATTTTCCGGCTGTGCAGGATTTGGTTGTTCTCTACGGTCTGCAGTAGATAGTTTGGAAAGAGTACACATTCATCTTAGCAGACTTATGGCAACTTAATACGTAGCTAGAATATCGTGTGCTACAGTACTTAGTAAATAAACAGCTGATAAGCAAAATATATATATTTTTTTGGCATTGCTCAGATGCCGCTATGTTTAATCATTGTAACACAGATTACCGCACACAAAACATTTTTGATATTTAATGCAGTGGTATATTCATTTCTGCACACTGTTTATGTTGCAAGTTCTTGGCAGTACTCAGTAAAGATATTCTTTTGTATCTTTCATTCAGGATGCAATCATATTGCGTTGTAAAATGCTCCTCACGCACATATTTGTCAAAGACTTAGATGTATGAAAGGTCCCCTAAATTTATTTTTTAATTGGTTTTGTTAAAGCAGCTCAAAAATAAATCCCCCCATATGATGGGCTATATACTTTCATGCATCATACGTGACCTTTTCAGTGATTTTGTAAATAATTCTTGCACACCCCTCCCTCACTCTATATTTCTCTACCCCCCCCCCCCCCTCTCTCCCTTTGTCTTTCTCTTTCTAGCACTCTTTCTCTCTCTCTCTCTTTCACGTCTCTCTCTCTCTTTAACTTCTCTTTTAATTTGACTCTATGATGTAATCTTTGTACTTCCTTTTAAGTCCATCTTGATTTTTTTCCCAGTCCCTCCCTCGTTATTCTTCTTTATTTCTATCTCTCCAGGCCTGTTCCCTTTTTTCCCGTCACAATCTTTCTCGTCCTTCATATCCCTGTTCTATATTTCTCTATTAAAGCTGTCTTCCATCGACCATTCTCTTTCTCCCTCCTCCCTCCCCCTCTTCATTCCCCTAAACTATAGTATTGGTAAACGATCCTTGCTCCCCCCCCCTCTCTCTCTCTCTCTTCCTCTCTCTCTTCCATAATGTCCCTCTCCCTCTCCCTTTAACTTCTCTTTTGATTTGTCCCTCTCCCTCTCCCTTTAACTTCTCTTTTGATTTGTCCCTCTCCCTCTCCCTTTAACTTCTCTTTTAATTTCTCCCTCTCTCTCTCTCCCTTTAACTACTCTTAATTTGTCCCTCTCCCTCTCCCTTTAACTTCTCTTTCAATTTGACTCTATGATGTAACTTTCATACTTCCAAGTACCTTCTTATTTTTTGCTCTGTCCTTCCCTCATTCCTCTCCTTTATTTCTATCTCTCAAGGCCTTCGCTCTTCGTTCTCTTCCTTCATTTCCCTCTTCCTATATTTCTCTGTCTTCCCATCATCCATTCTCTTTCTCTCCCCTCCCCCTCTTAATTCCCGTAAACTATATTATTGGTTCTTCTATTTTTTCTTTGTCTTTGCCACTCTCCTTTTTTCAGATGGTGATGAAGAGGCCTAGCAGGAGGAGAGAAAAAGTAACATTGATGGAAGTTGTTGTTGATGATGATGATGATGACGATGATGATGATGGTGGTGGTGATGATGATGATGATGATGATGATGATGATGATGATGATGTATTATGTATTTTTTTTGTATTTTATTTTCTCCTGTATATTGTATATGTGCTTCATGTAATGCCAACAAAGTGAATTTCCTGTGGACTAATAAATTAATCTGAATCTGAACCTGAGTGATGATGATGATGATGAAGACAGCTTTGATTGTTGTGACTAAATGAATGCTTATGAGGGAGAAGGACGGTAGTGATAGTGATGACGGTTTATAGCTAATTGGTCTAATTGCCAGATCGTCTAACACCAGCATGGCTAAACCCATTTGGTCTACGATCATTTTGGTCCAATCTTTACTTGGTCTAATACCCACTTGGGCTAATTTTCATTTTGTCTAATGATCAAATGGTCTAATTTCCACTTTGCCTACTTAGTTTTCCTTATTTCATCTATTGACTATTTGGTTTATTACCAGTTTGTCCAAGTGAGTATTGGACAAAATGGGCAAAGCCGAACTGGAATTAGACAAAATAGTAAATGGACTAAGTGGCAGTTAGACCAAATGCTTATTAGACAAACTGGTTGTAGACGAAATGGGATTAGACAATCTGGAATGAGACCAAATGGGCATTAGACAAAGTGGGAGTAGACCAAGTGACAATTCACCATGATGGAAATGATTATGACAATGATGATGATAGTGATGATAATTGTGATGATGGTAGTATATTAAAAGGCTTATTTGTGATGAGGATAACGAAGAAAATGATTATGACGATGATAATGATTATCATGGTAATGGTGATCACTGCTGGGGGGGGGGGGGGGGGGTCTCAAGATCCAAAGACTCATTTATATGACACTTTACAACGGTATAATAAAGCGCAACTGAACATGGGAGGAATCCCAGGAAAATAACTATATCAAAATATCACGTTATGACCCGCGTTATGATCCCTACAAAAAATGGAGAAACTTTAATAAAACTTATATAGTTCTTAGGACGGTGAGGGCGTTTGTTTAATAGAAGCACGATCGAGTCCTGGAAAACCTGATCGGTTTGAAGGATTCCAGTGTTGTTAAAAGTTACAGAATCGTCCGAATGCTTTATTTATTTATTTATTAATTCTTTAAAAAGTCTATTATTATCATTATTTTGTGTGTGTATGACTAATTTGCCTATTGTATTAAAATATTAAATGAATTATGAAATTTGCCCTCCTACCTCTCATAATGACTATGTATTGATAAACAAACAAACAAACAAACAAACAAACAAACAAACAAACAAAAAACTAAGCGAAAACAACAAGAAGAAAAGAACGAAATCAAAGAACAAATCACAAATCAAACAAAGAGAAAAATTATAATACTATAGTTATGCTAATCTGTCTCCTAGAACTTTCATTGATTCATGGTGATTAATTTAGAAATATAATTTTGACCCACCCTTTTCTTTCCACAGCACCCCCATATGCAATGAACATTGATCCACCCAGGCCGGCGGGGTGAGGTACAATTTTTCTTCTGCTAAGTTCCCCTTTTCACCTCTGATAATTTAGTGCCCCTCATCAAGATAAGTGTCAACTGTGAAATTCAGTACATGCCCCCAAGTAACTTCGGACAAGTGCCCATTTTCCTTTCAGCCAATTTCTCCTTCTGTTAACGTGCGATTAGTGATAGTGTGCCCTTTTGTCTCTGATAAGTGCCCCTTTTCACTTTTCATGAGTGTCCTGTTTAATTATGATAAGTGCCCTCTTCAGTGCCCCCTTTCGTTTAAAAAAGGTGCAATTCTCTCTCGGAAAGTGTCTTTTTTCACCTCAGATAATATAAGTGCCCCTTGCAAACTAATACATTCCCCTTTTCATGTACGTGTGATGAGCGCCCTCTCTTTCTTGTGCTTCCTTTCTTTTAGGTGAATCTGCACTTGGTCTACTCCAACTTTGTCTAATGCCTGTTTGGTCTCGTCCCACATTGTCTAATCCCATTTAGTCTACAACCAGTATGTGTAAAAAGTATTTGGTCTAATTGCCATTACTATTTCGTTTAATTTCCAGTTAGGCTATTCCCATTTCGTCCAATACCCACTTGGTCTAAAACCACTTAGTCCATCTGTTTGGACGAACTGGTAATAGACCAATTAGTCATTAGACGAAATGAGGAAAACTAAGTAGACGAAGTGGCAAATAGACCTTTTGATCATTAGGCATAATGAAAATTAGCCCAAGTGGGTATTAGACCAAATGATGTTTGGACCAAACTGCAATTAGACCAAATGGATAGTAGACCAAATGAGTTTAGCCATGGTGGTGTTAGACGATTTGGCAATTAGACCAGCTGGTAGTAGACCAATTGGCTATAAACCCTCTTTTAAATACCCATTTTCACACATAGGAACTACCTTAAAGTCCTCAAAAGAGCCATATTTCATACATGTACCTAGCTCCAAATAATCAGAGGATTCATTTACTAATGGGTTTCCTTGCTGTTGATGCCATAACAATGTGAGGCATTGGAGAAGGGGTAGGAGGGGCCCAACCGCCCACAACTTCAATAAAAACAAACAGTGCCCCTGGATTAAAGCATGGAGGAGTTTTTTCTGCCTCTTCTCTTTCCAAAGCTCGCTCTTTATGCTCGCTTGCACTTGCTTACATGAAGCGTGTGCTGAAGTTCCATTCTCCTATTCATGATATTACACTTTGAGTAAACAGAACAATAACTGCAAAGTAGTGATTATCTTGCAAAGCTAGAAAGAATAAGTCGAAAATAATCCTTAAAAGTGTGTTATAGAATTAAATATTATATTTTCCCTTCTTGTGTTCACCTTTTGTAAATGCCCCCCATTTTTATTTTATTTTATAATGCGCCATTTTTGCCGATACCCCTTCCGCCTTGGAAGACGCTTCACCACCACTGGGTCAATCCGATTGCCTCAAAGCTTTTATGGAAGGCTGACCTCTCATGCCAAAACGAGGACCAAATTTATTAGAAAAAAAAAACAAAAACGAAACTAAAATACATCGTTATAAAGAAACAAAATGAACGATCACTATCGTATTATTTTGAGATTCTTTTCATTCTGTGAGGCTTTGAAACTCTAATGCATAAATGTTCTGAAAGTTATTAGGTAATCCCATGAAACAAAAGCGGGATGTAAAAGGATAGGTTCTAATTATTAGTGTACCCTTAATGGTGCATGCTTTACAGTTATCAAAACGTGAAGGGGATATTTCCTATGGAAGCATTTAAAGTGCCATTCTACTTGACGACATGGGAGATATTCATCTTGCCAAATCGACTTTATCATGTTTATTATTGTTGTAGGATTTCCCGGCCAAATTCGCAGGTTTGTGATTCAAATTCATTTTCTTTGCATTCAAATTCGCCGCAATTGATTTTGCCATGTAAATTATCATTCAATTCTCCTGTCTTATTTTTTGATTTAACATCTTAATCGAAGGATTTCATAGATATATCATTCAATTTGAAAACTGCTAAATTGGCATTCAAATTAGCCGACACCTGTCGAGGCGTCATTTCCAGCATTCAAATTAACACCGAGCATTCATATTCCAAATATGTTCATTCAACACGTGTTCTAGTTTGTTTGTTAGATTTGTTTGTTTGTTCGTTGGTCATATAAATATTTGATATTTACAATCATAAATAATGCGAATATGAAATGTATGCTTTGTCAGTATGATCTGTTCTGCTATTTCATTTAGTGGCATAACGGTATTTTCAGGACAGTGCATTTGGAGCGCTGTCAGAAATTCACTAAAGAGGGGCGAAAACCGGGGCTAGGCGCTGGCGCTTTATGGGCACTATATTACCTGGGACAAGGGGGAAGGGAGCCCTAATCGCCCCTCTGACTACAAGCCCTACAAGCTGAATGAGGAATTATGATTATGCTCACAATTTTTTTACACGAGTCCCCACACCAATCACAATTACATGTACATTATCCTTCTATGTTTTCAAGAACTTTCCCTTTGTTACGAGGAAACACTTTTGAAATTAACAAACCTCTTGTGACCATCAGTCGTGTCAATACATGATTTTTAAAAATGTTTTTTTCTTGTTTGCCTCTGTTTGATTTACAATTAAATCTGAATGTCCATGGTTACGAAATGAAAAAGAACAGGACACTAATGAATACGGACTTCATAAATCATTAGTATGGAAATACGTGAATTCGTGGCGTAACTCACATTCTGATTTTTAGCTATTAAAAAATCTATATTTGTCATAAAATACGAAAGAAAAACACAAACATGGAAGAAAAATTGAATGAGCGATAAAATTGTGTAAACAATCATTTTATGTCAACCCTCGAATTTAACTGCTAAAAGTGCTAATTGAATGTTAAAAAAGAATTAGAATGCACTCCCAGCTGATCAGCAGATCGTGTTGGGCTAAAGACAAGATAGTGAAAGAAGCAGCTTTTTCATGAATTTAAATGAGAAATATGTAAATTCGAAAGATAATTTTATAGATTTGAAAACTAGTAATACGGATTTGAATCCGAGATACACCAGACAGCAGTAAAATCGTCGAATTTGAATGCAAAATTAATGAATATGAATGACAAACTTGCGAATTTAGCCGGGAAATCCTATATCATAAATCCTATATCATTTTTATAATTACATGTTGCCATAAATATCAGGAATGTGAACGGAATATTCTTCAGAATTGACTGAGAAAGAGCAAGAAATGTGAAGCACAGAATATAATGAAAAGAGGAGAAATGATTAACTACGAGCCAGGGTTCGCAAAAATGAAATTCGAGTTCTCGACTATTGCCCAAGTCGCAGATAAAATCCCAATCTCTACCCCAGAAAAAAAAAATCGTCTGCAAGTAGTTGCCCGGAGGCGATATTTTTTTTCTGCGGCACAGATTGGGGTTTCAAATTTTATCTGCGACTTGAATGAAGAATATTTAACTGTTAGATTGTGGTACGATACTCGAATAAACTTTGACTAAATAAACGCCATTGTTACCAATTATTTCATATAAGAAATGAATTTCAATCGTGAAAATGGAAGTTAACTCCTTTCTTGATGGAATAAACACCAGTGTTACCAAAGAATAAGAAAACAAAAAACAAAAAAAGAAGAAAAAACAGTACCTGGCCGGAGGCATGCGAGCCCGACATGGTACCCAGTGTTTATAGTAACTCTTTTTTTTTCTTTAACACCCTATAGTCGTCGGTGAAAGAGCTATTATTTCTAAAGTTTCTGATTGGTCGATTGTGTCATGAATATGTACGACGTAATAGTAAACAAACTCCGTGCTCACTTGCCACTTGCCACAGGGCGAGGCGCGGCGCCGCTAGCTGGTACAATGACAAATTACATGCGAAAGCTGACTGGGAAACACGGGAATCCGTCGGCGTGCAAATCGTCGGCATGCAAGCTAGCGTTAATTTTTGTAACGTTTATTCAGTGCACGTGCATGCAGTACCAGTGAAAGTTATCGTTCGCGCGGCAAGCTTCTTAGCCAGTGGAGCTTAACTTGTGCATCGGGCTTGACACATTTTACGAAAATATTGACCTCTTGTGGATGCTGTGCAATCAAGTTTGTTGTTCGGGATGTTTTTGTAAATAATCTGAAGGAGTCGAATACCAAGTAGCGATGGCTGAAAAAGACCCAGGCACAAAATCTCGGAACACTTCTCCGCCCAAGGCGTATTCTTACTCGAGTGTCATAGAACTGGACCCCGTGAGTTCTTCGTCGGACATGGGAAGCAGCGGGGCGGGTCCGGGCGGCGGCTGCGTCTCGTACAGTCAGCAGGTGGACAGCTCCTCGAGGAACCCCCTGGTGCAAACGTTGAACCTGAACAACAGTGTGCAGACAGACAAAGAATTTGAGAGAAAATACTCTGAACATGTGAGCAAAAGACCGTCAGTTCGGATGAGCTTCCAAGGGAGAGTTTATAATTTCTTGGAGAGACCGTCGGGATGGAAGTGCTTTGCCTATCATTTTGCAGTGTAAGTAGGAGAGAAAGAGAGAAAGAAAGAGAGAAAGAAGATAGTTCTATGAAAGTTAAATATCAAAAGAATGCATTAGCAGATTGATTGTTATAAGGTCAAACATTGTCTAGGTCTCATTAGATGCTATTTGGGTAATTCTAAAGAATCCCCTAATCCTAATCATAATAAACCCTTACCTTCTTCCAGTGCAAGTACAGTCCTCTTAATGGAGTATTGCTGTACTTTGTGCAGTGCTGTGAACTGTTGTGCTATGCTGCATGGGTGAGCCTCCATAAGAATACAAGTGATTGCTGTGCTGAAAGTGCCCCATGACATGTGCAAGTAAAAACAACCTCTCCAACTAGTTCTTTCGTAGTGAAAGTTCTACCAGCTGCCTTTTGAAATTCCAGTGAAGGAACCCTAATCCTAATCCTAACCCTAATCCTATTCCTTATATGGGTACTCAATTATCCTAAGACCTAACCCTAATCCTAATCCCAATCCTAACCTCAATCCTAATCCTAATCCTAATCCTAATCCTAACCCTAATCCTAATCTTAACCCTAATCCTATCCTAACCCTAAAGTTTAAACCCAAAATTTGATAGAAATATGGAGGGGGTTTGAACTTCTTCAGTACTGCTGCTATTTTTACTCTCAGAGTAGATTAGTTGATTCTACTTGGCTTTTAATCAGTTATGCTGCCTTGACCCATTTCTTTTTCTTTCTTTTTTTTTGGGGGGGGGGGGGAGCTGGGAATAAGAGAATTACTAGATCTACATTATACTTCTGTACAGAAAGCAAAATTAGACCTGTACTGAAACTAAACATTCCTATGCAATGCAGAACTACATTTATATTGCATATTTGTAAGTTTAATAATCGTACATGTAACAGTGATAATGATTACACAATGATGATAATAATCTGTTTTTGTATAGTGCCTATGATCAAATGTCTTTTTGCTCTTCTAATAATAAGGGACTTTGCATATACCTGGCTTCCCATGCCATCATTCATATTGCTCGGTGTACATTCAAGGAGTAAATTCTTCCAGGTGCCCACTTACTACATTACATCTCAGTGTGGAATGTTGCCAATGTAGATCTATGTCTTGCCAAAGGACATTCGTGCCAGGAGCTGCAGAAGGGGGGGGGGGGGCTGGGGAATGCAGCCCCTATAATTTTGGCTAAATTAACAGTGATAAATGATGAAAAAAAAGGAAGAAAAAACCTATCGACTGTAAAAACGTAAGATTTGAATTGCTACATATAAGTAGGCTCTCAAAAATATGAAAAAAAAAAACGGGGCTTCAAGGGGTTCTGCTCCCTCTAGCCCACCTGTTCAGGTGTCATCCCCTCCACCAATCCATATACCAGGGATATAATATGAATATATAACATTTAGATCTAATTGATTTCATCCATTTGTTCCATACATGTTCTCTTGTCTTGAAATTTTCCTTACTTACATATACAACCTTTATTACTAATTCCACATCTTCAGTAGATAAAAACAATCATACAGTTCATGAAATATTTTACCTTAACCCATTCGTGACAGGAATTATTTAAAGCCAAATTTAATTAGCTTTTATTCTTCAAATTGGCAGCACCAACATTTTTATTTTATTGCTACATTTTTCTTATAAAACATCATGTATCTGAAATGAATATAAATTGACGGAAATTATGATGAGAAGTCAAAAATTTGCCAATTTGCAGGGGAAAACGGTGATTTTAAACTTTCTATCACATTGCCAATTTAAGGATTTTAATGCTTATTTTCCTTTAAAAATTTTTCAGCATCAAACAACAAATACTGATGCAACAAAATGGGCACAGTTTGTATAGAATTTTTTGCTCTTTCTGCTCATGTATTTGGTATGATTTTTAGGGCTTTGCATCAAAAGATATTAGGCCAAACCAAAAAATGTGGACCTATGTCACGAATTTGCTGGGAAACCAGCAATTTGCTTTCATGGTTGGTCTATTTTCATTTCATTGCATTATGTGTGTGTGCACCCTGTGAATGTGTCAATGTTGAATAAAGCCATGGCAAGCTTACATTTTATAAGAAGAGTTCTATTTTGAACAAAGTTCACGTGAAAATCTTCGAATTGAAATATTCCTCTTTATCAAATTTAGCAACTCCAAACAGTATGAATGAAAGGGAAGAAGTAATTTCCATACACTGCAAAGACTAACTTTTTGAGTATGTAAGATACATGTTACCATGATTGATTGAGTACTTATCTGTCTTCTGTGTAATAGGCTAATTCATA
The DNA here is from genome assembly GCA_029962745.1 of Echinometra lucunter. Lineage (NCBI taxonomy): Eukaryota > Metazoa > Echinodermata > Echinoidea > Camarodonta > Echinometridae > Echinometra > Echinometra lucunter. The sequence continues at coordinate 19,145,837 of CM057171.1, forward strand.
GAAGGTTGATAAAAGCTGAATCGTACCAAATAAATGGCAACATGGGAATTTGGATGAAGAATTCACATAGTCTGTGTGTAAATACATGTACATGGAATATTCTTTACCCGCTGTTTATGAATTGATTTCAGTACGCATTTGCCTAAGACCATAACCCGAATTATATCTAGGGCTTCCATGTTCAATGGGTGAAATGTGAAGAGCAGTACACTAAAAAAAAATTCCTGCTGCTAGTGAAGGGGTTTGTATCTTCATATGTGAACGAGGCTTGACATACGAGTAATAAGCATTCGTTCGCGGTTTGAGTTTGATATTATACATGCAATCTCATGGGCTCTAACATGGATTAAGGAGTGGCATGAATATCAAGGTTATGTTGCTTTAATCATGATCCTTGCAAATGGAAAAAGTGTTCTGTAAATTAGTTTATTCCCTAAATTAGAATAGGCACGATGCACGCATGAATTTATAATGATGTATACCCCAGTGATACACACCCTAGCCAATATAATGGGATGAGCTGTGGCCGTGAAAGTTAATAGTTCGTGTGCCACTTAGCGACATGCGAGCAATACCCAATGCCACGAATGCTGTGGAGCAATAGTAGAGAAATTGGAGTTGATTGGAAAGACAAAATTATAAGCGCCTGTCATACAGGACGTTTCATTACTTAGCGTCCATTTAAGCAATTAGGCATACAATTTTAAAACAATCATCTCGGTGTCAGTCAGCTGTGTAAAGTGTATGGGAAGATAGGGGCCAGAGTAAGTAATTACATGTACATGTACACAGCCCAGGAAAGGGAAAAAAAGAGAGAGAGAGAAAAAAAAAGGGGGAGGGGAAAGGAAGGTGAAAGGGAGGTGTTGGGGGGGGGGGAGGGAGGGAGGGAAGGGAGAGACAAAATTGTGTATTACAGATTTTTATAGCTACATGTACAATAATAATAATAATAATAATAATAATAACATTTCTATAGCGCTCTTACGAACTACAAGTTGTTTCACAGCGCTTTACATAGGCGTAGGAGTAGGAATAAAAATAAGCATTGATTTGGTTACTGTCTGAAGAGTAGAGTTTTGAGATGTTTCTTGAAAACCTCCAAGGAAGGGGATAAACGAATACATCTTGGTAGATCATTCCAGAAAGATAGAGTGCTCAAGGAAATATATATGTAGATAGATAGAAGAGGGAGAGAGAGAGAGAGGGAGAGAGAGAGCATTGAAAGTTAACAAGGCTGTACTGAGGAAAAGAGGGAGCGAAGCACGGGTAGAAGACAGAGAGAGAGATAGAGAGAGAGAGAGAGAGAGAGAGAGAGAGAGGGAGAGAGGTATATGTTGGTGGAGGAGGGTAGGGTGGGGGAGTTTAGGGTGGTAGGAGAGAAGGAGTTAGAGAAAGAGTTCAAAGAGAGAAAGATACATTTTAGAATCCAGGGGAGAGTTTCACAGAGCTGTTCGCAAAATTACGCATGACTTTCAGAACAACCAGCCAAATGTGATTCGCAGTCATATTCGAGGAAATAAGCTCAAGTTGAAATGTCTATTTAGATTAAGGAGAGTCTTCTCTCCTCAAGTCTTCTTACCTCTTGCCGACTCAAGCCTCCTCATCTCTTCACCAACTCAGTCCTCTCACCTCTTCTGGTTTACAGTCCTTTTTAGGACTTCACCCAGTTTTCGAAAGATACTCTGCCCTCCAACTTTCCTACTTTCTCGCCTCTCTATTTCACCTCCATCTCTATCCACTTTATCTATAGTCCCTTAGGACTTACCACATGGTGAACTGTAAACCCTTTCTACGAATAGATTAACATTATCATTATTAACAAAACATTTTTGATGTAAAGTATAGCTTTTGCCAATTATTTTGATTGAGATTATTGGAAATACAGTGACACTTTGTTTTAACAAGAGGAATAACTTTTGACATTCCATTTGGCTGTTTATAGCTAGGTCATTCTTAACCCATAGAAGTACAGAGCTTTTTAGAAGTCTAAATTAATCATCTTCAATCCTCAAATTGGCAACAAATGTCATTTTTTTTCACTCTTACATAATTTGAAAAAAATAAACAGAGATATAACATGAACCAAAATGAATTATGATTGCAAAATTTAAGCTGAAACTGCCATTTTGAACACGGAAATAACGATTATATAATAACTGCATTGCCAATTTAAAGAGTTTAATGATTAGTTACATTTAAACTGCTCTAATTCGAAAATGCAACGACATACTGCATTGGGAATGGACTCAAAACTTTTTAGTGAATTTTTCTCTTTCTGCTCATGTATAGTTTGTAATGCCCAACATTCTGGATCAGCAGATACTGCCAAAGCGTCTCCTAAAGGAGACACTGTACCTCTATGGGTTAAAGTCGTGCGTAACTTTACGCACGGCTTGTGAAACACCCCTATATGAGAGAGGAGAAGAAGAGAGAGGAAGAGAGAGAGAGGGAGGCGTACAGCTCTAGAATCTGGGCCCCATTTCATAAAACTTGTTATCAGTAACAACTGCCACATTCCTATGACAAATATGCTCTCAGCCAATCAGACACAAGGATTTCAGTAGCTTATAACAGTTATTGCAACGTGTTATTGATAGCAAGTTTTATGAAACGGGGGACCCCGGTGTAAAGTATGCAACCCTTGAGGCCTGTCCTCAATTAACTACCTGTAATTACCAGCAAATTTGAGAAGACAAGGGCATGGGCATTTTAATAATAAATAATGTCCTTAACCCTTTACCTCCATAAAAAGGGTAGTTGCCATACTATTGCTGTAGGAATAACAGAAATAGTAAGTGAGTAGGTTAAATCATTTTAGCTGGTGAGACAAGAGGGTACATTACATGTATGCAATGCTTAGGGTATCTGTGATGAATAGAGTCTGCAAATAATTCATTAAAGCAATTTACCTTGTTTTACGTGTACATGGCCTGTCACTCAATCCCCAATGCCTCATTTCCCTCTCTCCCTCTCTCTCTCTCTCTCTCTCTCTCTCTCTCTCCTCTCTCTCTCAAACTCTTGAAGTTTACTGATTAATTATCGAATTTCAGTTCCATGAAATTTACATGCACATATCCACATTTCTATAAAGGTCTTTTCAACTACCAGTAGTCATTTTATTTCAGGGAAAAAATGAATTATTTTTTTTTACGGGGCTACTCTTTGAGCCCACCCACCCAAATTTTCTACATTGTATTACAGTTTACATTGGACCCTATGAGAATTTCAGGGGCTCTTTTTTTAGTTTTCCAGGGCTTTTTTTGGCGTTTCAGGGGCGAATTCGCCCCGAGCCCCCATGTATTTTTTTCCTGTTTTATTTCTCATTTGACATCACTTTTAATCAGTATGTACGATGTTTGAAATTTTCTTGAAACTACAGGAAATTTGTTTATATACATGTAAATATTTCTTTTGTGAAATGACAAGTGGTGGGGAATAACATACCTTTGCATTTAAAGACATTGGTTAACATTGTTATGATTAAAAAAAATCTTGTTATGTTATTTGAAAATGGGATAAACATAAGGGTTATAGTGTAAAGATACCAGTCTGAAAGTTTCAAAGTACATGTATAATATCTACAGGAAGTATTTTTAAATATAAAAAAATGTGAACCAATGTTTGAAAAATATACGATGGTCAGTTGCACAGAATAAAGTGTGCATGCGTGTACATGTATGACTCACCTTACTGTACTGTGTGTATTGGCATATCACGCGGCGGGAGGCACATAACGGCATTTTCAAATTCAAGCAAAGTGGTCCTCTCAGTGATTGTCTCGTGAGACGAAGGATAATAAAATCGCCGTTTGCGTCTAACTTACACTTTTTCATTCTAAATTATGGTTGGTTTCAGGGTTTTTGAGTACAAATACAAGTACTCATACACATGTTTCATCTTAGTTTGAGAATTTTTTAAATCAGCTACTCACAAAGTTAGCCAATGCCTGTAAGTGTAAAGAAAAGCGAACATTTGATTATGAAGAGTAAAAAGACACAAAATTTAAATTTTTAATGCGAATAATGAGGATTTGTGCCATGTGATGAAACCCAGAAAGAATACAAATTAATTTTCATATTAAAAAAGTGATTCAGTTCATGTAAGTCTAAATAATGGAATTTGCTTGTTTTGAGTTACCTATAATTCATTTGATAGATTATACAAATATTTTTACTTGACTGGATATTTTTTGACGAAGTCCTTATTGAAGGAATTTTGGTGATCTTACATGTATAATAGGAATCTTGACGTATGACCAAAAACTTGACTATGTAAATAAATAAAAATACTTCAACTTGACAGAGATATTTTTCGACAAAGCCCTTATTTAAGGATTTTTCTTGATTTTACAGTTATGAAACCTTTACTTGAGAGTTACAGTAATTCATCTGTAATAAGATTTTTTTGTTGTTGTTGAATGAGCCAAAAATGCAAGAAATACAAACTCTAAAAAACTAAAATATTAAATCACCATATGAAAGGGCCCAGGAGTGACTGCATTTTCAAAATGGTAGCTTGACACTTTGAACATGCTGAATTCAACACAATAAACAGTTAAATCACCATTTATGATATATTGAATCCAGCATGCTCAAAGTGTTAAGCTGCCATTTTGAAAATGTAGTCACTCCTTAGGAATTTTAATGGTGATTTAACATTTCAGGTTTTTTTTAGAATGCAGGGGGCAGGATGGTTGGGGGGGGGGGGGTATATCTAGATTTCTGGTCACAGTTTAGCCTGAATTAATAAAAAAAATACATGTACATGTAGATGTAGATACATGTACATGTATGTATGTAAAGAACAAGAAATATTGCTGATACTATGACCTAAACTGCAGAAGGGAGAAAAACAAAGCAGTTCTTTTGAACCGGTTGTCTCTCTGTACACTCTAAAACAATCTAGTCAGATTTGACTAGTTTAGCGGATCAGCTGGGTGCTTTCACTGTTTCTAGTCAAAATGACCCAAATTCTAGTCACTTTAATGTACATGTAGAGCCAATGGTATTCTAGTCAAAATTGACTCAGATTCTAGTGAAAAATGACTAGGTTTCTTGTCATTTAGATGAGAAATAATGCAAGTGCCTGGCTGATCTGGTAATCTAGTCAAATCTGACTACATTGTTTTTTTTAGAGTGTAGAGAGTTGTTTCAGTGGTGGAACTAAACAAACTTGTCTTCATAGACAGGATAACTTTCTATGGAGCAGGTCACTACGGTAGAGCATGTGTTGACTGTATGCAGTCACATGTAAGTAAGATGTTTTAGCATTTTGCTATTCCCCTGCCCAGTGAACATCACTTACTTGCATGAAATGAGGCAAAGGCATGGGTAATTTTTGTGGCTAAATATGATTTGTTGCATTGCTAATTGGTCTCGTCTGAACACATCAGTGCCTAATGAATGCTGCATGCTCGGACAGTAATTAGATGTGTGACATTTTCTGGATGCATGTCTGGCCCTCATCATGCTTTTCATTTTGGGGATAATTTGATATTCCAGAATTGCCCATTTTTTAGACAGCCTACCGGGCCTCAGAGTCAAATTTGATCAATTCATCCATGTAGGAAATAGGCCGACATAAGATGATTCAGGCCCCACCTATAGACTTTTGTGTTCATTTATAGGAAATTATGACAAAATATAGTTTAAAACCACCCATTAAGAGCCAGAAGGCAGTACACGCACGTGTGTATATAATATGTAACATTTATATTGCCCTTAATACAATGTTTCTAAGCGCATTAAATATTTAAAGAAGACACAAAAGAGAGAAAAATGTAAGAACAAATATATGAATAAATTAACTAAGTAGAGGATTGCCTAATCAGATAAGTTTAAAAAAGCGTTTTGAATGAGTCTACAGTGGAGGCCTCACGAATGTAGATGGGAAGATTGTTCCAGAGTTTTGTGGCAAGGGAAGAAGAAATGGCGCGATCGCCATAACGGGACACACCACCAAAGAAAACTCCCCGGCCAAACATGATACAACCATAGAATAAAAAAAACCCCCAACAAAACAGCAACACACACACAAAAAAAAACCCCAAATAGTACAACCAACAAATGGTACAACCAAAAACAAATAAAAAGGAGGATCATTTTGACATGTTTTATGCAGTTTATGTACCTCCAGTTTATGCACATTGTTGTAACTAATGTACACTGTACAATTTGTACTTTCTGTTTTGGATGATTGATGTACATTGTAGGAGGCAATATTGATGCATTGTTTGATGA
>CM057171.1:19152575-19164803 GCA_029962745.1 Echinometra lucunter
GAGAGGGAGAGGGAGAGGGAGAGAGAGAGTATGCCTGAAAGACACTGGATCATGGGATGGAGAGATATGATATGAGAGATCAAGAAAGAAAAAAGAAGGGGGAAGGAGAGGGAGATTAGAGAGAGGAAAAGGAACAGAGAGAGAGAGAGCACTTAAGAGTGGATAACTGCAGAGATACAAGACAACAGAGAAAACAAAAGGAAAGGAATAGGAAGAGAAAGAGATAGATAGAGAGATTGAAAGAGAGAGAGAGAGAGGGAGAGAGGGAGGCAAGAGCGAGGGAGAGAGAGCAAGAGAGATTTACTCAGTTTTATATTACTCTTGTCAATTTCAGGTGCTAGATTTTGAGGGCCCGTTATTTCTGTGCCCTTTGTTCCCTTAGTTTCCGTTCACATTATTTGATTTTGGCTGTCTGTACATTGGTCATACCCTGATAAGTGAGTGCAAGTCAAAAAGCTGCAGTACGACGATTTTCAGTACCAATCTCGAATTTCAGGTCTGCACTAGCCGTTCATTACTTTGTAATGTAATCTGCAATGTACTCTACATTCCTTGATTGACATCTGTGTGCAATGATGCTTGCAGGTGTTAGCTAATGATGTGAACTTAGGTAGCTTGCTTTTGAAGGCGTGTTCTCATACGCTGTTTTAAACCACCTAAAAATAAACCCCACTCAGACAAAAACAAAACAAACAAGCAAAAAGAAAGAAAAGAAAAGAAATATTTATTTTCATTTCTGTATCGACAGGTAGGTGAGTACATTACCTTTGTTGCATTACTCATTACCAGGGGGGGGGGGGGGGAAGGCTCATTAAGGCCTATACACCATCTGCTTAAATGAAAACGTGTAAAAAGGGTCCTTTTTTAGGGTATCTAAAACATAAAAAATCATGAAAAAAAGGTATCAAATTAAAAGAGGATGATGCAATCCTTGAATAAAATCCCTGTTAAGGCTTTGCAAATATATGCATTTAGATAGTAGGTTTTCCTGTTTAGGGTATCAAAACCACTACCACTTCAATTCGCGTTGAGGATGCTTTTCAGAAAGTGATAGAGGCGGATGATGTACAGGCCTCAACGAGATATACTGAGACATACCCCCCCCCCCCCCCCCACCCCTAAGTCCTCACTACCTCCAAATAGCTCAGTCTTTTTAAAATTAGTTCTAAATTAAAATTAAAGTAAAAACAAGATTTTGACAGATACATGTCCATGGTTTGGAATATGCTTAAGTCGTAATCTTTCTTTTTTGCTGCTGTTTTTTTTCTTTCTTGTAACATGTTATGTATTTTTGTATACTGGATTCAACAATAAACAGTACATTGCACACTCGCAATGACTTGCATTACGAATCAATGAACTTTGAAATGGGCAGTGTTTCAAACTTAATTATATCCACCCAAAATGACAAAATATGCCTGCCTTTAATTGTGTAGTGCTTGTAGATCAAGGCTCTTGTATTGATCCAAGAATTTAATTAGCAGCACGCCTTGGCTGTGGTGTGGGTTTTCTGCAATCCACGATAGTACACATGCATAGAAATATGAGAATTAGAAAGGTTGTATTAGATATTGAAGCAATTTTGAGTTAAATATGATTAGATGGGTGTCTTTCATACTGCCCATTTGAGAATTCTTTTTTTGTGTATATCCAGCCTTTCTAGTGAGAATTGAATATGTATACATGTATAGAGATGTTATTGTTACATGATTCCTGTTTATAGCTAAATTAACCTGTTGAGAGTGTTTTGATTTCAGTAATTACAGTTACATGTACACTCAAAATTTGCATACATGTAGAGCTTAGCCCAGAATATTGCAGGTTCAAATTTAAATTCATATTTATTCATTTCCCACGGAAAGAGAAGAAATATGATGACAAATACAGGTACATAGGTATTATTACAGAAAATATGAAATGTATATATTTTCATTTTTTCTTGATAAGTGTACATATACATGAATTATCAAAATATTGTAATTTCAATAAAGTGCACTTTAAGTGTTCCCATTAATTTTCCCTCTATTAGAAAACTACAGTGTATGTATTGCTCCTGGAGCAATATTGAACAGATGAAGATCGTACCGAACTTGCCCATTCAGGTCAACTTTCAGTTTGACTTTTAGTTTGACTTTCAGCTTGACTTTCAGCTTAACTTTCATTTTGACTTAAAGTCTGACTTTCAGTTTGACCTTCAGTTTAGCCTTTAGATCGACATTTAGGTTGACTTTCAGTTTGACTTTCAGCTTGCCTTTCAGTTTGACTTTCAGCTTGACTTTCAGTTTGACTTTCAGTTTGACTTTCAGTTTGACTTTCAGTTTGACCTTCAGTTTGACTTTCAGTTTGACCTTCAGTTTGACTTTCAGTTTGACCTTCAGTTTGGCCTCAGCTTGACCTTTTAGGCTGACTTTCAGTTTGACTTTCAGCAGGACTCGCAGGTATAAGCAAAGTGAAAAGAAAAGGGAACACAAACGTAATGAATCAGCAGATTTGTCCCTTTCTGCTATGTAGAAAGGATGCCTAGGACATTGCACAAGAGTTCTAGTACATTCTGCCTATCACCAGAGCTGCCAAGTAGTAGGATTTTATCCTATTTAGTAGGATTTTTTTGAGAGAATATGACAATAGGATTTTTCCCATGAAAATAGGATTTTTGAAAGTTCTGTCATTGATTCTTTATTACCTTTATTTTATCTTATTTTCATGTTATTTTATCAACATTTAAGTTTATCCCAATGCTTGGTGTACTCTATTTTGTACTTTAGATCATTTTCAATAAAAGAAGTACAATGTAGAAGAGTTAGGATCAAAATAATGAAGTAAGTCATACATAATATTGTATTTTCTTTAGGATATCATAGAGAGTGAAAGGGGAATCACATTGTTGTATTTTTAAAATTTTCATGCAAAAATAGCATTTTTGGCATGAAAATAGGATAAAAGGAAGTACAGAATAGGATTTTTTTCCAGTTGGGGTTGGCAGCTCTGTATCACCAATAGGAAGTTTTCATTATAAAACCTTTAATAGATGTTTATTTGTTATTGCTATGTACACTGTAAGGATTACTGTGAGTTCTGGTAATGACAGTATTATGGTACATGAAATATGATGAATAGATGAATGAGTGAATAAATGAAATGGAAAAATGGAAAGAAAAAAAAATGAATGGATTTCATTATGCAATTAGCACTGAATATTCAAATTGATAATTATGGCTTGGTTTGGGTAGAAATAATTGAAAATTAAGCTATTGAAAAAAACTTTTAACAGTTTTAAGTCAGCAAGCTAAAATAACTCTTTGTAACCCATAAAACAGCAGCTTTACTCGACTAATAGCAGAAGTGCTGGCCTGCCATTGGCGACTTTTGGCACAAGTACAGTGTATATACATGTACATGTACCGTATAAACCAAGCAACGTGGCAGTTAAGGATTTTGATCTACATGTATAGCAAATAAAGAGTTTATCATTAAAATAGAGCTTGTATTATGAGTATTGTATTAATGTTTTTTTCCATGGAGTTTTCCTGTTTAACTTTCCTAAAATTCTTAAGTGTTCATTTTTTGCTCAGACTATGATGGCAGAAAGATGAAACTAAATAAAATCCCCTACAGCCCTCTAACAATCCACAAATTTCCCCCTCTTTGTCCTCTTCCTGTCGTAATAACAGAGATATAATAAGCACTGCCATTGTTGCTATTTCTAGTGGTTATTTGAACTCCGACAATGAGATAGAGCTTTCTAAGACTTATTTTGAGAGTAGTTCATATTAAAGGTTAAGGGGGGGCTGAGGGTGCTATTACATCAATAAATTACTCTACGCCGGAGCTCAATTTCCACGGATTTCATGACTTTTTATCCTTGGCGTTTGATACTGTAACCCGATCAGCTCGCCATAATAACAAGCGCATTATGTACCAGACAATATCGTGCTTTTCTCCTCTTTGCGTGGGATAGACACGTCTGCCAGATTGAATTTCAAATAATATCAATCCGTTGGGATCAAATTGGATGCGAAAGTGCTACACAAATGGAGACCCTCCTTTTTAATGAAAATTTGTCAACCTCATGAAGTCACACGTACTGCATGTGCATAACAAGTGTAAAACAGCAAATATAAGGATTTTGTACTTTTGGTTTGTTGATTTCAGTAGAGTAGCATTCTGTATTTTGTCTTAAGAATTAATTTACAAGTGCGTTTGATTTTTGGTTGTGTGTGTGGGGGGGGGGGGGAGGGGGTGTAAGCTTATATTTCCTTCCTTGTTATAAAGAAGTATTGTCTTTTTGGAATGGATCTTTATCAAAAAGCATTTTCATTAAGGTTTAAAGATACTAGTAGTCCACTCATTCACTATTTTTGGGAAAAAGGTAAAACCAGAATTCTTCTAGAATGAATGTCGGTGTTCACTGTGTGATGAACACTCAAAGTGATCAGCCGGAACAAGTTGACATCTTAAGGCCAGGGTACTCTCTTCAACCCCCCCCAAAAAAAAAGAGTGGACATATTCACTCTGTAAGGAGTGAATTTATAGTGAATGAAGGGTGAATTAAGAATAAAATTGTGACATTCACTCTTTGAGGGGTGATCTCAGTGATCACACAAGAATTTTGAGTGATTACTGAGGTCACCCCTAAAAGGGTGAATAAAGAGTGAATATCAAAATTGTTACTCTTAATTCACTCTAAATTCACTCTCTCCTGAAATTCACCCCAAACAGGGTGAATGCATTCACTCTGTTTATTAAAGAGAGTAAAAACACTTTTTTTCCCCTACAAAAGCTATTCTCCTTAAAAAAAATCCCTCTGGAGAACAACTTTACAAGAGCTACTGTATATCTGGCACCAAGGGAGCTATATTGAATTCAAATTGCTGATATCAAAATTTTCTCCTTGAGATTATGCATTATTGAGTATCAGTATAATGCTTTAATATATGTGTTCTTTAAAGAAATGTTATTTCTGCTGCTCCTAGACCACGATTCAGGAATTCATTGCTAATTTTCGGAGCTGAGGCAAGGGTGACTGAAGAAAATGGCCGTCTCAGAGAATTGGGTTTTTGAGGATTTGAAGGAGCTATAATGTACCGGTATTTGAGCTCCAAAGAGGGCTGAATCGCCCGTCGCCCCCGTGTATTTTTTACCCTGCTAAAGGCACACTCTTTTTATGTTGGTTTAACCTGTTAAGCACGATTTGAATTCGGTATAACACACATTTTCCATAGACCCTAGCCAAAGTTATCTTGGGCCTAGTCTTCAACACGTTTAACCCATAGCAGTACAGAGCTTTCTTGAGGTCTAAATTAATCATCTTCAATCCTCAAATTGGCAATACAAATCATTTTTTCCATGTTTACATAGCTTGAAAAAAATAAATATGGATATAAATAAACCAAAATGAAATATAATTGTAAAATTGTATCAGAAATTGCCAATTTGAACACAGAAATAGTGATTATATATTATTCACTGCATTGCCAATTTAAAGAGTTTAATGATTAGTTACACTTAAACTGCCCTTATTTCAGAACGCCACACCATACAGCAATGGGAATGGGCTCAAATTTGTTAGTGCATTTTTCTCTTTCTGCTCATGTATGATATATATTGCCCAACTTTCTAGACCAACAGATACTGCAAAAGGTCTCCTAAAGGTGACACTGTACCTCTATGGGTTAAGCACGATTTGAATTCAGTATAACCCACATTTTCCATAGACCCTAGCCAGAGTTATCTTGGGCCTAGTATTCAACACGTTTAAAAAAAGACAGTGGAAAGGACCCCTCAAAAAGGATCGCTTTTCAAATCTTCTCATATTTGAAATTTAGGAAGGCAAGGCCGAACTGATTTGACCAAATGCAATAGTTCCATGAACATATTTCTGTGTGCATGCAGTGCATGTGACTCTCAGCAATATTCGGTCAGTATTTTGGTTCATTTTAGCCATTCCAAAACCTCGCAATATACACCAATTTCAGGATGCAGCATAATGAGGCGGTTTCTTTTGATACGGTGTGACATGACTGGAAGTCTGGAGAACGGGTAACATCCCACAGTTCTCAACAGAGGACAAAGTGTCTGGATGATATCTGTGCTTTCAAGTTTGATGGAAAATTATAGAGACTGTTTAATTAGCAAACAGAGTGAACCAAAATGTGCCAAGTGCACAAAATTAGCTGTTTTGTAGCCGTTTCCTGTGTTATTTCCTATGGAGAAATGGTATTGCACAAAATTAGCCGTTTTTGAATCGGCTACAAAACAGGTACAAAAGAGAGAGTTTAAATCTATTCTTGACAGGAATTATTTAAAGCCTAATTTGATCAGCTTTTATTCTTCAAATTGGCAGCACCAACATTTTTCTTTTATTGCTACATTTTTCTTATAAAACGTCATGTATCTGAAATGAATATAAATTGACAGAAATTATGATAGGAAGTCAAAAAGTTGCCAATTTGCGGGGGAAAACCTTCTATCACATTGCCAATTCAAGGATTTTAATGCTTATTTTCATTTAAAAAATTTTCAGCATCAAACAACGAATATTGACGCAACCAAAATAGGCACAGTAAGTGTAGAATTTTTTGCTCTTTCTGCTCATGTATTTGGTATGATTTTTAGGGCTTTGCATCAAAAGATATTAGGCCAAACCACAAAATGTGGACCTCTGTCATGAATGGGTTAAGCTACAAAATGGCTACGTTTACCCTCACATCCTGTTTCATAGTTGTTGCCATTTTGTAGCCGTTTTGTAGTGGTTTTATGGCTATCTTGTAGCCGTTTCTTTGCCGTTTCCTCTATCCTTGCTTCTCTCAAAAAAGAGAGACAAAACGGAGAAAAAAAACGGCTAGAAAACGGCAAGTGGCCACAACAGAGCTAGAGCATGTAGCCCACTGTGAAAGAGAGTTGCCAATCATTATTCACAATAATCGGAGAGAGGAGAGAGAGAGAGAGAGAGAGAGAGAGAGAGAGAGAGAGAGGGAGAGATAAAGAGAGAAGGGGTGGGAGGATGAGAAGGAGAGAGAGGTTAACAGATACTGGGTACATGTAAACATGAAGTTAGATGTTATATGAAGAGAGATAGAGAGAGAGAGAGATAAACTCACACTGTAGAATGATAGAGACAGGTTGAGTGAAATAGATAAAGAATGGAGAGAGAGAGAGAGAGGGGGAGAGAGAGATAAACTCACACTGTAGAATGATAGAGACAGATTGAGTAGAATAGAGAGAAAAAGACATGGAGATAGAGAAAGAGATATGGAGAAAGAGAGAGAGGGATAGAAATTGAGATGAAGAGATGGAAAGGAGTGTGGCGAATTTGATTGAATGGCAATTCATTGTTTTTTTTTGATATTTTAAAGCAGGGTAGCCCAGTCATTGACTTGTAGAGAATGGAAAGGAAGAGGAGGTTGAATATAGAGGATTTAATAAAATGAAGATGTCATTTGTATCGGCCAAGCAAGTTGGGGGGGGGAGGCGATGAGCAGTTTGGTGAGCGGTGTTTATCAGGCAGTTAGCAACATCACATTCAGGGCTCGTTTTTCATGTTTTTCCGGCTTTCCTAAGAGAGCGCGTGTTACTGAGGAAATGCAAGTCAAGTAGGAGGCGCTATAAAGTGAATCGCATGTGACTAGAATATCATTATCTTAATATGCCTCTCTTAGTCGGACTGTGGCATTCTGGGGCCCTCTTTGGGGATAATTTGACAGTGATTTCTCTCTTCCTGTATCAAATAGCTGGGATTTTACTTCTTTTGGTCCACTTGCTGTCATAAATCTGACAAGGACTCTTCAAATTTCCCCTTTGGATCTTTAGCTAATGTTTATTTTGAAATCCCAACCTTATCTTTTTTTTCAAGGTGGAGATAGAAGAACTTAACTATTTACCTGAATTGATATGAAAAGAAAAAAAATTGACAATTGTTCTTTTGATAAGTTCTTTAAATTCTGATATCCTTGTGCAGTTGTTTATTGTGCAAGTATCCCAACCTGTTTAGGCTTTCCTGGGACATTTGTAAAAGAGAAAGATGATTATTATGATTGTTTCATTTACAGTAGTACACTTGTGAAGATAGTCGACAATAATAACTGTTGTGTTGTTATGAATTGAGAGTGCTTAATTTAAAAACACTCATTCCTGGCCTATTTTTTTATAGTCTGCTGTTAAGATTCTAGATTACACCTTTGAGAACTGTGCCATGTCTCTGTCAAACTCATTCTATCCTCTTTTCCCCTCACGGCCTTTTCTCACCCCTTTTACAACGCTAATTTTGTTTTTTCTTTCTTGATTTAAACGAAAGACGTCAGTGCACAATAATGTACATGTATATAAAAGACAGTTTAACCGTGCGTGCCTCTATGATTGTTTTGACGGACTCCGATTATTAGAAATTGTAATGAGCACGACAGACAGGGCATTCACCTACCGAAATCTACACAGTTTGCATGAAGAACAAACTAATAAGTGCATTGTGATTGTATATTCCATACATGTATGCGTGGAAAATACATGTAACCAAGACTTGAAAAGACATTGTCGTAGAAAGAAATTAGTTTTAGGGGTTAGTTTATACTGTATGTTAATTGTTAATCGTGGTCTGTCATTTCTGTGACCTTTGCTTCATGAAAGTTGCTCTGCAGTTGCCCCTTCCCGTAGTGAATTTTCATTTTCAACCCCAGTACCAAACGTTACTGGTATATTTGAACTAGAGTCCCCAGTTTTCCATTTTCTAAATGCAAATTCTGTGTTCTTCGGTGTTCTAAACTTCAAATTCTGTGTTCTTCGGCAACATGCACAAAACACATGACAAAGCAATTTCAAAAAGTAAATATCTAAAAAAGAAATACACATGAGTTTCTCTTATCTACAGTGTATATGCACCACAGTATACCTGCAGATGCAACTGAAGTTTCGTGAACACACGCTATTAACACTGCAAACAGGTTTGATTCAGATTTTCCGCTGATGAACCATTTTGTTTCATTAAATTTTGCTCTTTTTTTTCATTTTTTAAAGGTATTTTTCGTAACTCAAATGTTTTTGCCTAAAAAAATCGCGCTTTCCGTATAATTCTGTGGATACAGTGTTCTTCATGAATTCCGTGAAATTTTTCTGTTTTCCGTATTGCGGAAATCTGGTGACTTTAGTTTAACCCTTCATCTGCTAAAATCCTACACAGTGATCTGCATAGAGGTGCCAGATACATGTTAGTGGTATGCTGACTGATAAATGCATACTAATTCAAGCACCCCTGTAGTAAACCTTGTCAGGGAAAAGGGGGGAGGGGGATAAATGGCTACCCTTATAAGAAAAAATACCATGGTACACATGGTACAACCATGGTAAAACCATGGTAAAACCATGGTAATTTCATTATACACCACATTTATTTGAACATGTACTATTAAATTACAAGAGTGGCACAAGTAAGGTTAACCTAACCCTAGTCCTTAACCTTAACCTTAAACCACATTGAAATTCTAACCCTGACCCCTTTTCTTTATGGAACTGATTTTCACAAGGAAAACAGACTCTTCCTCTTTCAAAATGATGCTCAAACCCTTTGCAGTTATACTAAAAATTTTCTGTTCATGTTCAGAAAAGAACAACAAAAAAGATAATGCAAGCTACATGTACATGTATGACATTATTTTCTATATGGCTGTATATACATGTAGCACGTGGTCATATGAAACATTTTATATAGTTTTAGTCTCGTCTAAATGGGGAATTTATATGGGTTTCTAGGTTGCCTTGTACATTGAGTAGTTATTAAACCCAAATTGACTGACACACCAGCTAAAGAGCGCAGCACTCTATCAATGTCTGTAATTTCTTTCCAAATCTCGCTTGTTTCTGTTTGCTGAATCTGGACAAGCAGCCCGTGAATGGCTAACTAATTGTGGTTTTGATTTTTTTAGGACTGCATGTCACTGTGACATAGATGGATCTTTTTCTTAATAGCCACTGGCACATCTATAAATCATTCACGTGGTAATTAGAAGTTTGAAGTAATTAGGTGATTAGTGTTGTTTGTACTTTGATCATGCAGTCCTACTTCATTCCTATTTTAAGTTCTTTCTGGTTAGCAACCTCTCTGCATTTCACCTGCATTGTGCACACTTGCAATTTGCGAGTTAAATGAAATAATGAAATAGTAGCTGTAGATGTTACATGTAGTCATCAGATATTGCAGTTGCTCCATTTCTTGAGCAGAGATAATGCATGATGCATACATAATTCCTTCTGATCTATTTATCCATCCAGATACATGTATCTTCCCCTATTTTGGAGGTTGATTGCAAAAAGCATGAATGTATTATCCATGATAAAAGAGGAAATTATTATATTTCTTATTTTCATACATAGAATATTGTTCCTAACTGACATTAAAAAAAAAAGACTGAAGAAACTCACAAATTGCTTGCCATAATGACCAGAACTCACCCTGCGTCTTTAAATCTACAATTTTGGAAGTGCTGTCACTCTGGATATGCTTTGAAATGTTTGATTTTACAGTTTATTGTATATTTTATATGTTGATCATATAAGTTGTGTGAAGTGAGGCAATAGAGAATTAAGAAAAAAGTGCAATAGTCCAGAGTACATGTTTCTTGAAATGGTTGTGCAAACACTGAAGAAATACAAATGTGATAGCAGCTTACAAAGAAGGTTTATAGAGACTAAATCATTGAGAAAGACTAGACAGAATTGTGGATATGAGAAAGAGTTGAGGAAGTATAAAGGAGATCAAAAAAAAAGTAGGTGAAGAAATAGGAGAAGGAAAACAAAGTATGCTCATATCAGTTTAAATTTTATTTGAATTCAGAGACATTTGTCCCATTAATAATACATTTACTGTGACCACGATTTCAATTTAGTTGTACCAAGTCAAAAGATCCTCCAAAGCTTGTGTAACATTGGATATCAAGCGTTATGATACTTTTTGATATGCACTCATATCCAGAACTTTATTATATTTGGTAATGTCCGTCTGGTCCCACAAATAACCAAGTACCTTGGAATCGCCCTCATACAAAAGGTTTATAAGGGCTTGTTCATGTATGATATGAAGAAGCAAACCTTCATGGTAACCCCCTTTTTTGCTTTGTTTTGTTTTGTTTTATTTTGTTTTGTTTTTTTGTTTTTGGGGGCTAAATCGGCTATATCGTGGTTTAGGTAACCACTCGTTCCAGAACTTTATTATATTTGGTAATGTCCGTCTGGTCCCACAAATAAGCAAGTACCTTGGAATTGCCCTCATACAAAAGGTTTATAAGGGCTCGTTCACATATGATATGAAGAAGCAAACCTTCATGGTAACCCCCTTTTTTGCTTTGTTTTGTTTTGTTTTATTTTAATGTTGTTTTTTTGTTTTTGGGGGCTAAATCGGCTATATCGTGGTTTAGGTAACCACTCGTTCGTGTGCACGCATGCACTTGGGTATGGCGGGGGAGTGAATGGAGGAGGAATGAGATAACCACTGCGTGTGACTGAATGAAGCGCCGCTGTACAAAGTGAATGATGGTCACCTATTTCACGATAATGCCTGTAAATCAATGGTATATTAGATAGCAGAAAGGAAAATGCCCCCAAAATGCAAAGACTAAAAAAGATGTTTTTGTCTCCTGGCTGCAAAAAGGTGTAGGCCAATCAAATTCATTTCAAATAAATTTATCACAAAATATGACATTACGAGTTTTAAAGTGCATTTTTTGATCATTAACTATTACTGATGCATCTCTTTGCCGTAAGTGGTGTTTTTTAGTGGGCCACATGTAAATACTATGAAAGAAAAAGCACTGGGATTTTCTTGGGGGTTGTGGCTAGATATCTGAATGAGCTTTAGAGGACAGATAATTGAGGAAGAGAAGATTATTAAGAAAAGAAGGAGAGGATCTAGAAGAAATGAAAAAAAGGAAAATGTATAAAAGGAAAAGAATAAGATATGAAAAATAGATGAAAAGCAAGTATTGATGATTAGAAGAAGAAAAAGAAAAAGGAGGATAAAAGGTAGATACCATAAATGAGAATCGGAATGAAAGAGGAGGGCCTCTGAATGAAGATGAAAAAGAGTGAGGGGGAAAATTGAGAGAAGGAAAAAAAAAGGATTTCTTCCAAGTAGAACTCAGACTTTATAAAAGGAAAACAAACAATATAAAAGGAAAAGAATAGCATAGAAAAATGAGAATGAAAAGTATTAATGATTAGAAGAAGAAGAAGAAGAAGAAGAAG
>CM057171.1:19165303-19202777 GCA_029962745.1 Echinometra lucunter
CCTCTCTCCCTCTCTCCCCCTCTCTCTTCTTCCCCCTCTCCCTTTCTCTCTTCTCTTCTTCCTGGATGCATGCCTAGGATGCTAATTTCACACAAGGAATGTTCTAAATCAATCATCTCAAGTCATGAAGGTTATAGGCCTGTCCAGCTCTCCAGCTCTGCTAATGATTATCTCACATCATTTCATACAGAAAGAGCATCTATTTTCTTCCTATTTCCCCCCTTTCATTTTACTTTTCTACTGTTTTTTGCTTTTTAAAACAACTTTTCATGTATTATTTTCACTATTTTACTCAAAGTTTCCTGTATTAACTTATTTCTTTTCTCTCATTCATCATTAACATAACTTGGAGATCTTAATCATTCTAGTATTATAAATGTGCTATTGATCTTATTGATCTAATTTTTCATCATTCTACAATATATAATTCTGTTTAACTACTTGAATTCATAACCAACCATGTTTGTGTATATATTTGATATGATTTATTTTCTTCTGCAGCATACATATTAACATTTTGGTAACATAATATACAAAAAAAGCTACTTTTGACAATAAATCACAAATATACAAGTATTCATATACAATCATTTTTCTAAAAAAATAAATGGAAAATTGTCAAATTATTGTAATTCATTAAACATAGTTCATTAAACACAAAATCATTTGCGGAAGAAAGATTGCCATTATAAGCAATATGCTTGAAAATATGGCAACCCCATACTGTCAGTGGTCAGTGCGGAAAGGACATATGTTTGAATAGTCGAGAAACATCAATTTGTGAAACCAATGACCCCTTTTTCTCTTAAATCCTCAACTAATTGTACGATATCATTGTGTTGTTAACTGGTATAAAGGTTCTTTAGAGCACACAGAGAGTGTATAGAGCTCTTTCCTGAAAAGTTTTTTGTATGATTCCTCTATTCTTATTGATATATTTTTTGCCCTTGATTGATTTTTATCTTTCACATACACGGTATTCTTTGTTTCGAATAGAAAAGAAGTTGTATATTAGTCTGGTAAAAAAAAATATTGAAAGAATAGATAATGGTTGGGTCTACATTATCACTTAGAAAATGATATGTATTTTACATTTATTGCTATTTAGTTCCTTGTTCTCTTTTTATAATTCATAATATCTTTTTAGCCTGGACCTTTAAAAAAAAAAAAATTAACTTAGCATGCATACATTTACAAGTAGATAAGTGTGGACCAAGCTACTTGTATGTACAGTGTACTTAGATAACAGAAATGGAGGGATGTTTATTATTACTATGAAAAGTTTTGCATGTAAAGTTACCGGTTTGCACATTTTTGGTTCTATTTCACCCCATTTTACAGCTACAGCTCAAAACTGCATGCATTGATTATGAAAACTACATGCATTGATTATGTACACCAAACTACTATAGGTACAGCATACAATTTGATCTAATACTCGGCTTGTCTGCCATGATCATAAATTACTTGCTAACTCTGTGATCGAACCCAGAACTATTTGCCATCCTGATGCAGGGTTTATTTTGAAACGAAACACAGAGACGTTAAACAAATAGAGGCGTTTAGTTTGCCATGCATAAATACCAGGCCAAATGCTTTCACCAACACCCTGATTAAAGAGAAGTTGGGGTAACCTGTGAGAAGAAATACGATGATGAGCATTTTTCAAAATTATGGTTTCGTATGAAACAAATTAGCATTGCATACTGTACTTTTAGTATAAATGTACCAATATGCATTTGAAGTGAACTTTTTGGAATGAATATTGATCTATTTTGAATATCTTGATACTTGCTTTCTTGTAATTGATATTTATTTGTACAAGGTAGCATTGTCAGAATACAAAGGTGCTTTCCACAAGGGCCCCATAGATTATGTGAAAGTGCATATTAAACATTCTATGCAAGTTTAAATGGGAGAAGAATTGATGAACTTGCAGAAATTGATTACAGAAAACAATAGCATAAAAAGTAATGTCCTATTTATCAAGCTGGAAAAATTACTGAAGAAAAGGAGATTTAACAGGTAAAAAATGGTTAATTCTGCTCATGAATGCATTTTTATTTAGCACATATCTTTATAAATTGAAATGTTATGCATTTTAGTGTGAGATTTAATAATAAATCACAACTCTGTAACACAGTTTACACCTTTGCACAATGCATTTTCTTGATAGAGTATATGGCTTCCATGTGCTAATGGTTTTCTTGGATTGGAGAAAATAATTGGTTTGAGCTGAAACCCTGATCTGAATTTTCAGCACGTGTGCCAAACCAGGATGCATACCTGCCAACTCTACCGACTTAGGCGGTAAACTGCCGCTTTTCATGGCATTTAACCACATACCTCACTGTACTAAAAACAAAACAATTTTTAAAAATTCAATTTAAACACATTTATTTCCAATTATTCAAATAAACAGCACAAAAAAAAATACAACAAATTGACATTCTTGATATTGATAACAAAAATATTACATAAAGTGTAATATACAATCAACGTAATTGCATAAATAATTGGAGGACACACCTCAAGAAGCAAAAGCTTGGGTCGAGGGTGCCCTAGGACTTCATATAATATATGTATAATTATGAAAAAAGTATTTTAAAAAATGAAAAAAAAAGAAAAAGTGACAACAAAAAGCAGGCACAATCACACACGCACAACACACACACAATATCTGCACATGCACACACACACAAAAAAGAAGTCCTAAACCGCTGAACTTGAGAAGTAGTAATCTACTGCTTTTTCATTCTTCATTGTTGGTAAGTATGCTACATTTGCTGATCTACGGTTTAAAGTTCTGGTCATGTGAACATTAAAGACACCAAAGCAATTTGGAAAGGTTGATTAAGTATTAAATAACAGTTGGTTTATACCCGAAGATTTTGACATCATTGCAATAATAGGAAATCAACTCACTTCCTGCAAAGCTCACATGCACAGCTCACAGAAATGGATATAAGGGACTACACACAAATGTTTGCACTTAATATTTTCCAGCTGTTTCTTGTCCTGTTTTGAATATGATGGGATTTGAAGAGTAATCCTTTTCAAGAGAAAATCCTGCAACGATATTCTTCCAACATGACATCAAAATACTGAGAAAGCTCACAAATTATTATTATCTTTCACCTCGACTCAGAACTCGAGCTCCTCTTTAAGATCCATCAAGCCATCACTCTCAGTTCCAACGTCCATTCATCATCATCTTTAATAAATCGGCCAGCGGTTTCTGCCGTCACTAATCCACCTACCGATGGCGCTCTCTGCCCCCTTAACCCGACCAAAAAACAGCCCCCTTTCATCAGTTTAATAGTACTTGATCATTGCCTGGTTAAGTACATAAGACCTGTGTTTCTCATTGGCTGGTGGAGAACCTTTCTTTTAGGAAGGGGCGCTGCCCGTTAATGCACCGTAATTGATGCAATTACGCAATAGGCTCTTCAGTCTTACGTACAGAAAGGCTGAAGCAGTTTGTCGGCTGTAAAGTTGATAAGGAAGGTAGCGGTTTTGTCTGAGATTCATATGTAATGGAGATTATTTCTGGGAAATAGAACAGAATTGTGATTCTTCTCACATTTCCTGTCTGTAAGGAGGTGAATTTGTTGAAGGCTGAGTGTATTAGATGATGTTCATAAGAATTCAACTAATTTTCCATAATTATTGAAATTGCCATGCATGGAATATTATAGTATTACATTGTAAAAAGAAGAAAATAGGCATTGGCTTGCAAAACAAGTCTTGTGATGATATCAACCCTTTTCCAGCACAAGGTTTAAAAAAATACTTTTATCATAAGATTACTTTTTAAATGTGAATACCATGCATAGGATTTTCTAAACTACACATGTAAATGTAGAAGTACATGTACAAGGTAAAAATGAGCATTTTTTTTTTTTGGAGGAGGGGGGGGGGGGGTGTTGGGGTAATTGAATTCCTTATCATTGCTGAATTTATTCAGAGCATATGGAAATAACCTTCACAATCTATTATTTTCTGTTTCAAGAATCCTGCAGAATGATTGGATTACTTTAGTTCACACCTATAAGAGAGCATTTGAATGGATTTAAGACTAAATTATATAAAAATTCTGCCATTTATTGAAATCTGCCTTCTCTTCTTTGTAAAGTTGGGATAACTTTTGTTGCCCAGTTGGCTATATTTTCTTGACCTTCTTATTCAGATTTAAACCTTGCAGTTTATGTATCGGTTTATCAGTATATGATTGCGTTAAAGTATCATTAAATTTCATACGTAGGAACTATTCTTAGAGCATAATTTTTGTTTTGACCTAGCATGGTATCAACCATATCATTTCTGTGTTGGAAATTAGAATTGACATAATTCTTACCCGCAATACCAGTACTTGTATTTTTACTGGGGTTTGAAGGAGGGTCAGTATTTGTGGCTGTGGTTGCGCATACATGTAGGCCGCACCCTTGGTTTTGTGACCTCATTTTGGGTGAAAATAGTGTGGCTTTAATGCCGTACATTTCTCACCAAGTTAAATTCATGGGAGCGTTTCATGAAGTGTCTTGTCAGTGATTTTTACTAACAACCATTATAAGCTACTGAAATCCTTGCATCTGATTGGCTGAGAGCAAATTTATCAGTAAAAATCACTGACAAGACACTTCGTGAAATGCTCCCCCTGTTCACCTGTCATAACTGTGTCAAAATACTGCACAAGAGAGATGATTCCGTAACCATTTTTTCTCTCCTTTTGCCTCTACGGACCAGTGACTACGCTCTGACTTTAAAATCAATTTCTCCTATCGGAATTGAGTTAGGACCTGGTCGAAAGTGGGATACGTGACTTGCTGTGGGTGGCTATTTGCACAGATGCTCCCGTGGTTACTTGTACCTCGCTTTTTCAAAAGCTTCAAGAAAACCCTGTCCAGTACAGTTTTCATAACCTACATTAAACATGTGTTGTGCTTACAGCAAGAAAGACATTAGCTATGAATATATCATTTCATAGATCATATGAATTTCCATCTGGTGCTAAGCATGTTTTTAGTCACTGGTACCGCATGTTGAAAGAATTTAAGAAAACTTTGTCAATTACAGTTTTTGAAATCTGCATTAAATGTGGCATTTACTCAGAGTCAGAAAGACTTGATTTCACATTATTTATTAGAGAATATCAATGCCCTTCTGGCTCCTGTAAGTACTGCTATTTCACATGGAAAAGTTCTTAGACAAACTGTCCCAACACTGTTTTATGTAACCTTCATCAAACGTAACCTATATACATATGGTGCTCAGTGACAAAAGGGCATTGATATAATGAAAAAAGAATAATAATGCCCTTTTGGGTCTAAAAAATGCTCTGGCTGTTTTCTCTACATCACAGTGAAAAGCTCCATGAAGACCTCGACTAGTACAGATTTGGCTACCTACACATTAAACATGTACATGTATCATGTTCAGATACAGAAGGATGTTAAAATCATATAACTTATTAGAGAGAAATGCCCTTCTTCCACTCAGTGAGTTCCTGTACTTACTTATACCATAAAAACCTTTTAGTTTCCTCAATCCACATTAAACATGTGGGTTCTTAGAACTAAAAGGCATTAATGTCTTTCTGGCTCCCAAAAGATGCCCTTTCTGCTTGTTACCTGTAAGTTTCTTTAAAAGGAGCAATACGAAAATCTTTCCTGGCAGAGTTACATGTAAGTGTTCTGACCTACATTAAACATTCACCATGTCATCTGCTTAGAGCCAGAAGGTTGTTAACTGTCATGGTTTAACACAGAACTAACAACCCTTTGCCTCACAGGGGGTGATCTATGTTAAATAACATCATAATTGTATATATATGCTTAGCAAATGGCGAATAATTTGATATTTCAGATGAATATTTAGCCAAACAGTTTGAATAGGCTCAGTAAAGTACATGTACTCTGTCAGTATTTGCACAGTGTGTGAAAATGTGCTTGTCCAAAAGTCCAATTTCACCCCATTTTCGCCTGTGTAGAGATGATTCTATCTTCGCTATAACCCCTTATGTTTGAATTTAGAGCTAAGAACTGCGGGCTGCGATCCGATTGTGGGAAAATTTGTTATAGAATTTGATATGAACATTCAAACACATAAAATCTTAATGATCAAAGTTCTGAATATTCGTATGATTAATAAAATCGAAATTCCGGTCTATTGGCAGCCTCCCTGTAGGAATAAAAGCAAACTTAATTCCAAATCGTAGTGACGTCATGACAAGCTTGCGATCGGATACGATTTGAAGCTGATTTGGCCTTTAATCCGACCACAACTCCTTTAGTTAACCAAAATTTCGATTTTAGTATTCCTATCATTATTCCGAACTCCAAATAAGATCATTTCACTCATTTAAACTTTCATATTTAATGCAAAATGCAATTTTTTTTGAAAATCGGGTCGCAGTCGGATCGTATAGTGTGCGGTGGGCTATAGTCATTTGTCTGGAAGGCAGAACAAGTTGTGCTTGGAGCAGTCGATGCACACTGGTTCTTGTGTACATGTAGGGCAAAGTGCAGCCGTTGTAATGTGTTCATTTCAATTATTACACTAAGATTCACCGGAAATCAAGAATGTAATTTCATTTATGTATTTTTTTGCAAAGTGGACAATGTAGACCTATATGTGAGACAATAAGTTTCATGCCATTTCTTCTTCTTCTTCTTTTTTTTTTTTTTTGCTGCCAAACCTGTTCATGAGCTTTAAGCACAACTTCGAACATTTATGCCAACTTTTCACTTTATAAAATTAGAGAAGTTTGGTACTTCATCATGCATGTGCATTTATGAGCTGTCAAAGTGATTGAAAATAATATCAAGTTAAAGACTCCATAATCTCCATTCCATAAAGCTAAATGTATAAATTCCACTTTTCCTTCCAGAAATGTATGGACAGAATTAGAAATTTAATATGAAATCAATGCTTTCTGTAGAACACTTTTAATTCTCAAGTGGCTTATGATTTAACATCTATTCCTGATTATATTGAGTGCTTCTAATCTGTGCCCCACATACTCTACCTACATAAATGATCTTCATGGAACATCCCAGGGGGATGCCAAATGCATTGCAGGCGAGCTTCGTCAGTCCCATGTGTGTGTACTGGTGTTGGGTCTGTGGTGTCAAACTGCAATGCGGTAGGTCTTCCGTTTACAGTCTTTTCTTTCATAGGGATCTTCTCACTTCCTACCATAGAGGCATTGCAGCTGGATGGGTAAAATGCTGGAAACGTAAACCCACCAAATATGTTTGCATGACTGTCAGAATTTCGTAGAAAAACAAGAGATTTTTTTTGGTGGGGGGGGGGAGGAACAATAATGATTTATTAAAAAGTACACATTTCAACTTCATTTTTAAATATTCTGTAAAATCATGCTGTGGAGATACAGATACTTTACAAAAGATAATTGATGAAGCCGCCTTGTCATTTTACATTCGGTTTTTATGGGTTGATGTTAGAAGCTTTGCAACAGTCTACCTGTTTTCTGCTGAAAAAATTGTAATTTGAAGTGTCAGCGACTCAGCGCCGTCTTATTGTATATCTCCTCATAAGATGAGCACTCCATTAATTCATCACTTGAACAAATATACACAGGTCAAATTGACTTAAAACAAAAAGGAATTTATTAGAAATGATTCCAGTTCCTGTTTTGCATTGAAGAGTTGATGTGGCGATACATGCATGCTTCCACCTGTTTCGTCTATGGGAACGGGCCTCTGAGCTTGGAGCGGGATTAGAATGGAATCTGTACCTCCAGACTAACATATGAACACAAGTGTTACTACTTCAGCTACCCAAAACCAAGCAAAAAGGATGAAGCCTGCAAGAGTTATTCAGTACTTGCCTGAGTAGGGAAATGATTTAAATCATCAGTAGGCCTATATTTTGAGTCATTATACAAATGTCACACATATTTTCCCAGTACGCATATGGGGCTACATACATGTCAATTTTAACTGCCTCAATTCCTTGTATTTTATATGCATCTTATGTAAGTGCACATCGTGTTTCTCTCGTCTTCTGTAGCTCTTCTTCAAAATTCCATCAGTGTCAGATCTTAAGTAGATGTTAAAGTACTATTTTCTGAAAGAAAATTTGTTTCATATGAGATCATTACCTAGGCTTTGGCACAAAGCTCCTGCTGGTATTGGAATCAAAATTGAGTTAGAAAAAGATGGTTATGTGATATGTAAGTCAAGGCTATTGACTCTGTGAGAAATAACAGGGCTTAATCTTGTGGGTGTACATGTATCCGTGCTTTGCAAACTTCTTCTTGACTTTGCTATTTTGAATGGAACCCTCGCAGATAATACGGGAGAAAAAGCTAATTGCAAGGCCCTGCAGGAAGAGTGGTATCGATACTGATGTGGCCACACTTTGATTACTTGTGTAAGATTACTTGTTAATCTCTGTCAGTCCTAATTTGTCTGTGATTTTTGTGGTGACTTCATATCTACTGCAGATGGTTATATAAGAAACGAATTTGAGAAATAGAGAGAAGCGGGAAAGGGAAGGGAGTGGGAAGGGTGAAGAGAGTCATGAAGAGAGAAAGAGAGAGGGGGAGAGAGTGGGAAGAGTTGGGACAGTCAGTGATATCAAGAAATAAGAATAGAGGGAGAGAGAGAGAGAGAGAGAGAGAGAGTGAGATGGGGAGAAGAGGGAAAAAGAAAGAGTAGAATGATATACATAACAGCATGCTTGTAAGCAAGAGAGAGGGAGAGAGAGAAAGAAAGAGAAGGGAGGAAGGATAGGAAAGATGACAGAAGATGTGTAAGAGAAGATGAAGAAGGCAAAGAAGAAGGCAAAGAAGAAGAGGAAGAAGAAGAGGAAGAGGAAGAAGAAGGAAGAAGAAGAAGGAGGAGGAGGAGGAGAAGAAGAAGAAGAAGGAGAAGAAGAAGGAGGAAGAAGAAGAAGAAGAAGACGAAAAAAGAAGAAAAAGAAAAGAAGAAGACAAGGAAAAGAAGGAGAAGAAGAAGATGAAGAAGAAGAAGAACAAGAAAGAGAAAAAGTAGAAGGAGAAGAAGAAGAAGAAAAAAAAGAAGAAGAAAAGGAAAGAAAAAAAAGAAGAAGAAGAGTCACATAGGGGAAAAATACATACATGCGGGCAGTGGACGATGAAAGAGAGGGAGAAATGTATTCAAGTCAGAAATATGGATAGTTGAGAGTCACAAGTAGAGCATTAGGTAAATACACACTCACTGGGGGAAAGGAGCAAGGCATGTGTACATTGCCAATTAAATAGATAAACAGAGAGATAAACATAATCCCTCCCTGGTACTAAACCTGTTATTTGAGATTATCCATTGTTGAGAGGCAGAGAGAGATAGAAAGAGAGAAAGAGAGAGAGAGAGAGGGGGGGGGGTTTGTAAAGATTAGGGGGTGAAGAGAGAAAAACCATGAAAAATCATATAACTTCGAAAATTTGCGCACTGAGAAAGAGAGGGAAAAAGGGGGAATTTCTACAGAGAGAGAGGGTACATGTAGGTGGCTCTCTTGAGAGAGAGAGAGAGAGGAAGAAAGAAGTTAAAAGGGGGCAGGGAGAGAGAGAGAGCGAAAGAGAGAGAGAGAGAGTGGCCTTGCCCTTTGTTTGTGTTGTATAATTTTCATACACAGTTCCCAACACACTCTTTCTTCACTTCTCTACCTATGCATTTCTGCATAACTTGATTTTTTCCTTCATATTCGTGTAAGCATTCAAGAGTATGCACATATGAATTACAGACAGACAGATAGTTTGTAGACCTCACCACTCCCCTCCCCCCCACCCCCCATGCACTAAACCAATTAATCGTACTAATCCAGCACTGATCGTCTTCAGTGAAGCATATTCCAGTCAAATATGCACTCCATATGTCATTACATGTGTAGATCTGCAGTATGGGGATAATTGAATGTGTGGGGCAGCTTCCTGAATGGAAGGCTTTGTAGTACATTATTTTGGCAGTTACATGTATGACATTTTATTCGCAAGGACGTCAGATTTGATGAAAGGTTAAAGATAATCTTCAGTTATGAGGGGGGAAAAAGGAGTGTGAAAAATGAAAAATGAAATGAAAACAAAGGGGCATGCACCTTACAGGCATCGCTTCCCCCCCCCCCCCCCCCCGATTTCATAGTTCTAATTTAGGTCAATAAATATTATATTGTAAGTTATTATTTGTCATATGTATATGCTGGAATTTATGTTCAGATTGAATCAATATACTTTATGCTTGAATTTATGTTCAGACTGAAATGGATATGCATGCAAACCAAATGAAAATAAATTTTAAAGAAATAAATCAAGAAATGATACTTTTGATGATTTAAAAAAAAAGAATGCATAGAAAACTGTTAAATTGTGCTCATATTTTCCACTTGTATCCAGATATTTTGTTTCAGCCACGTCATTTTTCTTTGAGATTATGTACCAGATATTCCAGATAAAGATCACTGGTCATCTGCTTTGTGTGGGCAGTTTACCTATATATACATGTATATAGCAGTCTCACAGAGGTTCCTACAAATCCATACCTGCCAACAGTCCCTATTTAATAGGGACAATCCCGATTTTTGGTAAAAGAAAGAGCCGCTTCTACCACTATGTCCCTCTTATTACAAAAATCTGTCTGTAGTAATGTATAGGAAATTCAGAAATGTCCGTATTTTCAGCCTCCGCCTCCTTGTCATTTGTCCCTGTTTCTTGGGTTTCAGGGTTGGTGGGTCTGTGAATCTATGCAGAAACTGTTGTCTGTTGCTAGACACAAAATTGTTTTCATATCAAACTTCAATATTTATGAATCGGTGCTTTACAATCTTAACCCAAATGCCAAGTACTGTCTACTATTGTCACAGGCGTACAATAAACCAGACAATCATGTTAATTAGTTTTCTCCTTTACAAAAGAGTCGCTATGTCAGGGAACCTGAAAACGGCTAGGATACTTGGATGATATCTGTAGAATAATTATCAGCAGCAGTGACTGCATGAAGGATATCAGAATTCATAGAAAAAATGTAAAACTATTATTTTTCCCCAAACATTAATTCAGCATGCAGAGTGTTAGGGAGAAATAAGCTCTTCTATGTCCAGAAATATATACAGGAATATCACCATCTGTGCAAGAGAAATGACTGCACTCATTTTTTTCTTTGCTATGTACCTGTTTTGAATACACGTGAATAATACTCTGCCAAAAATGACAAAAGGACAAAAGGAAGCAACTGTGATTTGTTTTCAAAATGGACCTTCTCTTGATCTGGGATACTTCTTTGTATGTTCTACATGATGATGAAGAAATTAAGGTCATGACTCCCTATTTCCGAAATAAAGACATCTAAAGGAAGCAACTCCATATAGATATTATCCTAAAACAACGCCATATTTTTCTCCTTTACAACATCTTCAAAGGCACAATTGGAAGCAATTTTATTTCTTCTAGGGGATCCGAAAATTTCAAGCATTGCTTTGATAGTGGATCCCTCCATTTCCACAAAATTAAAGAATTTTCTTTGATAATCTATTTATGTGTACTTACTTATCAAGAAAAAAATGAACATAATTTCATCTTTTCTCTAATTATACCTATGTAGTGCTATTGTATTTCTTTCTCTGTGTTGGAAATGAATAAGTACAAATTTGAATTTGAATATGAAGAAATTCGTTCTGCGGATATGCCTCCTTTTGGCGTTGCATGGCAGTACTAACGCACTCCTGACACTGACTTGCACATGAACCTGTTTGCAACCAAATTCAACAGCTTTTTCTCATTGCATCGCACCGTTGCAAATCCGAATATATCCCACCAAATAGATCTCAGATGCTGCGACAAATTGGTTTAAAATTGGGCTCGTCATCGGGGGTCGCATAGTCTCGAGCAAGTCTCTGTCAAAAGCATCATTTCTGTGTTACAGTAGTAGTCTAGACAAGAGTGCATGTATGTGGAAGTATTTTTGGGGTTGACAACACTATGAACATGATGGACAAAGAAAGCGGACAAAATAAACGACCCCTCATTCTACCCTTCACAATAGTTCTGGTAGTCAAAAGAACATCCCTTCACTGCTATTGTCTGAAATATGTGGAACAGGTGTCACATGCATATTCACTTGGAACTACATGATTAAAAATAATAGCTGTGAAGTGATGTTCTTTTGACTTCCAGAACCATTGTGAAGGGTAGAATGAGAGGTTGTTTATTTTGTCCGCTTTCTTCGTCTGCCGTGTTCATAGTGCAAGAGCCTGTTTTAGATTTTCTGTCATGAGAAGTGTGCTTCCCTCCTACCAGCTTCGCACTTTCAATTTATTCTTTTTCTATTTTTGATATTTCTTCAGACAGGTATCTGTGCAATTCATTTATTTACAAATGAGATGAAATGGTACACATGTATATAGATGATAATTTATAACATAATTTTTACAAACTGACGAATCCGCGCGCATGCGCAGTCATGACACGAGTTGGAA
Source organism: Echinometra lucunter (assembly GCA_029962745.1). Lineage (NCBI taxonomy): Eukaryota > Metazoa > Echinodermata > Echinoidea > Camarodonta > Echinometridae > Echinometra > Echinometra lucunter. The sequence goes on from CM057171.1 coordinate 19,177,757, forward strand.
AAAAAATGTTTTTACGAACTGTTGAATCGTGTTTGAATGGCCAGTGCTTCCTTATTTTGTATTTAATACACCATTTTAAAATTAAAGTCATAAGCTGTCTTTTAATGTATATATCGATACATGAAATTATGCAAAGAAAGCACATTCTGTTAATTAGGAACACCTAAATCTATAATTGCATTTTCGTCCAATTCATGTTTCTGTGCACCGCACATGGATTCGCCGTTTCATGAAAAATGATGACGATATAATACACTCAGTTGATTAACCCATTCATGACAGAGGTCCAATTTTGTGGTTTGGCCTATGCAAAGCCCTAAAAATCATACCAAATACATGAGCAGAAAGAGCAAATAATTCTACACAAACTGTGCCCACTTTGGTTGCATCAATATTCATTGTTTGATGCTGAAAATTTTTTAAAGGAAAATAAGCATTAAAATCCTTAAATTGGCAATGTGATAGAAAGTTTAAAATCACTGTTTTCCCCTGCAAATTGGCAACTTTTTGACTTCTCATCATAATTTCCGTCAATTTATATTCATTTCTGATACATGACGTTTTATAAATAAAATGTAGCAATAAAATAAAAATGTTGGTGTTGCCAATTTGAAGAATAAAAGCTGATCAAATTAGGCTTTAAATAATTCCTGTCACGAATGGGTTAAGAAATATCGCAGATTCCTGTCTATATGTAGATTTAACCTTGCAAAATATTTTTTGTATACTAAATTCTTGCAGATTTTGTAGCATTTTAATGAAAATTTTCCTTTGTGCTGGCATTTTTTCCCCCTTTCTTCCTAGTATAGAGTCAGTCCATAGACATATAATAAATTTACTACAGTGTAGATGGAAGCAGCACACGCGGATATCATTATGCAAATCAATGCATTAGGCCCTGCCTCTTTCAGATCATTTGAAGGGGCTGATAAGTAGCCATTATCGCCATGATATCGATAACACTGTTGCTTTATTCATATCTATTGTGCGTATCAATTTTATTGTGACACTTTGATTTAATGCGCATTTGTTGCGCATTTATTGTGCATTAACTGTGCATGTGGTAAGCTGATGCGTGTAATGTTTCATAACGCGTACAAACAAATACTACTAGTTGGAAGCATCTTACGAAATGAATTATTCATTTTTGATAATGAATTTGGACAAAATTGGTGGAGATTTAGGGACCTGAGTCAGCCTAACAGATTGTACGACTGGTCTGTTATTTTGTAACAATTTCAGTGCTTTTTTATCAGATTGTTTCAGGAGTATGCATCCTTCACTCATAGAGCATATTATTTTCAGTCATGATTCTTTTTTTGGACAGTTGTATTAACACTTCCGCAATAAGTGAGGTCTTCCTGATACTTTAACAAACAATAATTAATATTTTCCTTGAAATTACGTAAAAAATACGGAAACAAGCAAAATAACGCCCCCCCTCCCTCTTGGCTTTTCATCGTCAAACTCATCAGCGGGCTTAATAAGCTTTTTATCTCGAGGGTTTTTTTTTTCTCCAGTCTTTCATTTGAATCTGACTGGTGGTTATGTAATATGTGCAAACACAGGAAGCTTTGAGGGATTAACAAACAAAGCTAATTAGAATTAGTTTGACTTGTTTCTCATCAAACCAAAGTATACTAATGATAAATCTTTCCTCCAAAATGGGTCTTTGGCCGCTTGAAGTGAAAGTTGATTATATTCTGAAGTGTATTTCTAAATTCCTGACAAAAATGTTTCATATTAGATCTCATTTATTTTTTTTGAATTTAGTTATTTATTCACCTGAGAATTTATTGAAAGGAAACCTCATTTGCAAAATACGTTGACTTCTCTGTTTCATTGTTTGAAGAGGGATTTTGAAATGTTTTCTATTATAGAAAAAAATGAAAATTTAGACAATATTATATGCACAATACTTTACCGCTAAATGGTTAATTTTAAATGAAACTTTTTTTTTTTGGTAACTTTTGGTATGAGGAGACATTGTGCTTTTCCCAGAATCTGCATCTGAGGGCTAGATATAGAGAGAGAGAAAGAGAGAGACCAAGTGCAAGAAATAGTGAGTAAAAGAGAGAGAGAGAGAGAGAGAGAGAGAGAGAGAGAGAGAGAGAGATAGTGAAAGAGAGAAAGAAACTGCAAGAAAGAGTGTGTGAGAGAGGGAGGGAGAGAAAGAGATAGTGAAAGAGAGAAAGAAACTGCAAGAAAGAGTGTGTGAGAGGGAGGGAGAGAGAGAGAGAGAAAGAGATAGTGAAAGAAAGAAAGAAACTGCAAGAAAGAGAGTGTGAGAGAGGGAGGGAGAAAGAGAGAGATAGTGAAAGAAAGAAAGAAACTGCAAGAAAGAGTGTGTGAGAGGGAGGGAGAGAGAGAGCAAGAGATAGTGAAAGAGAGAAAGAAACTGCAAGAAAGAGTGTGTGAGAGAGGGAGGGAGAAAGAGAGATAGTGAAAGAAAGAAAGAAACTGCAAGAAAGAGTGAGAGGGAGAGAGAGAGAGAGAAAGAGATAGTGAAAGAAAGAAAGAAACTGCAAGAAAGAGTGTGTGAGAGAGGGAGGGAGAAAGAGAGAGATAGTGAAAGAGAGAAAGAAACTGCAAGAAAGAGTGTGTGAGAGAGGGAGGGAGAAAGAGAGATAGTGAAAGAAAGAAAGAAACTGCAAGAAAGAGTGTGTGAGAGGGAGAGAGAGAGAGAGAAAGAGATAGTGAAAGAAAGAAAGAAACTGCAAGAAAGAGTGTGTGAGAGAGGGAGGGAGAAAGAGAGAGATAGTGAAATAAAGAAAGAAACTGCAAGAAAGAGAGTGTGAGAGAGGGAGGGAGAAAGAGAGAGATAGTGAAAGAGAGAAAGAAACTGCAAGAAAGAGAGTGTGTGAGAGAGGGAGGGAGAGAAAGAGATAGTGAAAGAGAGAAAGAAACTGCAAGAAAGAGTGTGTGAGAGGGAGGGAGAGAGAGAGAGAAAGAGATAGTGAAAGAAAGAAAGAAACTGCAAGAAAGAGAGTGTGTGTGAGAGAGGGAGGGAGAAAGAGAGAGAGTGAAAGAGAGAAAGAAACTGCAAGCAAGAGAGTGTGTGAGAGAGAGGGAGGGAGAGAGAGAGCAAGAGATAGTGAAAGAGAGAATGAAAGAGTTAGAAGGTTGGCAGTCTTGCTGCTGTGGTAGCATTATGCTGCCTCATGAAGCATAAGAACTACCATTAAAACCAACTCATTATTTCATTAGCAGCCTCATATGCATAGCTAGGATGGTCATCCCAGACCATTACTAGCCGCAGACAGGCTGGAGGGTCATCTTGAGCCATTAGAAGATACGGTCATTTGAGATGGTCACCTTGACGGACTGAAATAAACTAGCCAGCAAGGTCCGATTAATGGATGCGTATGTCTTCAGTCAGGGTGAGACTGCAGTTAAAGGTAGAGGATCCCTTTTGCAATCAACTCACTCTCATAGCTTGTCTTATTGTAGCGATAAATGATTAAGATCTTCGCTGTAAAACTGTAAACTTCTTGTTAATAGGGGAAAAAAAGAAAAAAAAAAGAAAGAAAAAAAAAAAGAAAAAGAAATTCTAGTAGAATTAATGAGGAGCCTACATACAAATTATGTGAAGGAATGTGTTTTCCAACAGTGATGTACATGTCCAGGAATATCCCAAGGAACATACATACAACGTTATGCGCACCACAGTACACGTATGCGCATCCATTCACAGTATAGTCGCATATATTCTCTGTGCAGTCAGGTAACTTTTGTAGAATTTCTTGCACTTCTTATCAATCTGATTATTCCCAAATCTCACACAAGACAGCAGTCTTTGTGTAAAATTTATCTAATTTTCCCAATTGCTTTGGACCGTTTCCTTCATATTATATAACCAGAACTCTAATTAATCATTAAGCTGACTCGTGCCCACTCTTCTGAGCTATGGTAACTATCAAAATAAAATCTGACAGAATAATTAGAATGCTAAACTTACAAGTCATATGTGTAGCTCAGAATGCTTTGGAAAGAAAATGTATTAGATGGAATAAAGACAAAAATAAAATTGAAAATGAAATTAATGACAAAACGTCTCTTCAGCAATACCTACTTGTACTAATGTGTGTATCAAAATGGTCTCCTTATACCAATGGTAGTTGTCATTTTCAATGATGATGATTTCCTAAATGGGATGTAACCAAATAATCTGTCCATTGTGATTGTGAATAAATGCAAAATAGTAATAAAGACATACTGCACATTTGAAGCATTAGAAGGACATTCTGTATATATATATATATATATATATTTATGTGTTGTAAAACATCACATACCTTAAAACATCACATACCTTTGTCTGATCTGTTATGTGATATTAGATTGTAAGACCATTGCCATGGCAACCCGACAAGGCATTGTGATGTCACTCATCGCTAGTGCATTTGTACTGATTCGATCAAGTTGCAAAACTCTGTTTCACTGCCCTCGCAGAAGGAACAGTAATTCGAAATTGAGAAAAAAAGGCAGATTCATTTTTTCCCTTTCTGCTAATGGTTAGAGAAAGGAAAACATCTATGTTACAAAAATGCTGTGAATAATTAGATCTTGTTGTTGTTGTCGTCCAACTTCATATCTTGATTCCACTTTCACCCCATTCCCACACCCAGGCCCCTAAAGCTCTGCCATTTTGTCCAGATCCATTTTAGAAGGCCGACCTAAGCATCCATCAATATTCATGATCAAAAATGAATAATTCATTTTGTAAGATGCTTCCAACTAGTAGTATTTGTTGGTACGCATTGTGAAACATAACACGCATCAGCTTACTGCATGCGCAGTTAACGCACAAGAAATGTGTAGCAAATGCGCATTAAATCAAAGTGTTAAAATAAAAATGATACGCGCAATATATATGAACAGAGCAACAGTGTTATTGATATCATCGATATCATGGCGATAATGGGTGTTTAGCGGCCTCTTCAAATGATCCGAAAGAGGAGGGGCTTAATGACATTCGCGCAATGATATCCGCGCATGCTGCTTTTCGTCTAGTAAATTTATTATATGTCTATGCCCACACCCCCTCCAACTTTAAGTCTTGTCTCCCCTTCCACCCCCTCCACCCTTTTCACACCCTTCTCCCCCGCAACTCATCGTTGAGTATGCCTTGAGATCATTAAGGGTCAAATGATAAATGACATACAACAGGGTCTTCAGACGGTTCTTATTGGTCAGTTCACTCTCCAAATGATTGACATTGAGCCTCTAGAAATTTGTATTGGGACCTAACTTTTTTCAGACTAAGTTTAACCCAATGGCGGCTTTAGTCGACTTATGGCACAAGTGTTGGCATGCCCTTGTTGACCCACGGCACATGTACAGTGTATTATGTACCATACAAACCAGTGTGGCAGTTCTGGGTTTCGATAGCCAGTACATACATGTAGTTAACAAGAAAGATTGTAAGAATTAAAGAACTTTAAGAGTCATCTACCTGCTTTGGTATTATCAGGGCCCTGTTTCATAAAACTTCTTATCAGTAACAACTGCTATAATTTCCATGACAAATTTGCTCTCAGCCAATCAGATGCAAGGATTTCAGTAGCTTGTAATAGTTATTGCAACTTCTTATTGATAATAAGTTTATGAAACGAGGCCCTGGGCCAGTATTCTGAAAATTGTTTTTTCTTTTATCTTATTTTAATCGTCATAGCAATCAGAAATAGGATACGCCATTGGCTTACAGTGCGCACTTTTAACTTGCGTGGTGGTCCATGCATGGGCACAATTCTGCTCACTTCAAACCAGTCACAAGTTCACCTTCAAAATTTGTTATGACAATTTAAAGAGTGAAGATAAGATTAAAAGAAAACAATTTTCAGAATACCGGCCCTGATCTTCTTTTCCCCCACCAAAGGATGTCTTCTTTCCCCCCTTTCCATATCCCAGGAACTCATCACTCAGTGTGTCTTGAGATATGATGAGGAATGGCATATAGGAAGGTCATGAAAATAGGTTTCTAGGTTTCTAGTTGATCAGTTTCTCATTCTTCTGTTGATTGAGCCCAGAGCCATTCCACTTCGGAATCAGCTCATAGATGATAGGTGCTTTCGGACTCTCCTGTATAAGAAAATCTTGAGAATGAAATGACATCGTATTTACTATCAAAGTGTTCAGTACCCATCTTCCAGTTTGTAACTTATGTTTGTTTGTTTGTTTTTGAGGGGAACTCTTCTTTGCAAGTAAGTATTGTATTTATATTTAACCCATTCATGACAGAGGTCCACATTTTGTGGTTTAGCCTAATATCTTTTGTTGCAAAGCCCTAAAAATCATACCAAATACATGAGCAGAAAGAGCAAAAAATTCTACACAAACTGTGCCCATTTTGGTTGCGTCAGTATTCGTTGTTTGCCGCTAAAAATTTTTAAAAGGAAAATTAGCATTAAAATCCTTAAATTGGCAATGTGATAGAAAGTTTCAAAATCACCGTTTTCCCCTGCAAATTGGCAAATTTTTGACTTATCATCATGATTTCTGTCAATTTATATTCATTTCAAATACATGACGTTTTATAAGAAAAATGTAGCAATAAAATAAAAATGTTGGTGTTGCCAATTTGAAGAATAAAAGCTGATCAAATTAAGCTTTAAATAATTCCTGTCACGGATGGGTTAATGTAAGTCATTCGTTGCACTTTATAATCCCAACTTCTTGTTCCCCCCCCCTTTAAGGAATCTCCTCCCTATTCACCCAGAGTCATAACTGAGTACTCAGTATGTCTTCTTTATGTTCCATCTTGGTCTGTTGTGTCACTTTCCTTTGGATTGGGCCTAGGGCCACTCTACTTCAACTCATAAAAGGATGCTCTCTTTGACTTTTCTTGACAAAGAAAAAGAATTAAAGAAGAAAGGACATAGAAATGTTATCAAGTTGCACTTGTTCTTATTGATTTAATTCTCCTTATCCATGTTAACGCCCTCAAACAATGCCTCATACTCATCAATGGATATGAGGAATGATGATGTGGACTGACTTCTTTAGGTCATCAAAATAGGTTTCATCTTGGTCAGTTCTGTCACCCTCCTTTGTGATTGGGCCAAGAGCTATACTGTACCTCAATTCACAGAAAATGTATGGCCCTGTAAGTGTTTCCTCACTCTTGTTTGACAAGTAACAAATCTGGATTTCGACAGAACAGCAAAAGTTCTTATTTGCAGTTTAGCTATCTGGGACCCCGTTTCATAAAACTCGTTATCAGTAACAACTGCCACATTTCTGTGACAAATTTGCTCTCAACCAATCAGATGCAAGGATTTTAGTAGCTTATAACAGTTATTGCAACTTGTTATTGATAAACAAGCTTTATGAAACGGGGCCTGATCTGCTTCTCCTCGAACCCTTTAAAGCCTGCTTACTTTCCTGGAGCTCATCACTGAGTCTGTCTTGAGAGATATGGTGAGGAATGATACCGTAAGGTCATCAGAATAGGTTTCTAGGTTTCTTGCTTGTCAGTTTTCTCACTTCCAAACAGTTGAGCCTGAAGCTATAACCTTAAAGGAGGTACCCAATGCTGAAACAACGTTAGTTCATTTAAAAGAGCATGATTTTATTAGCAGAAAATCATCTGCCTAAAGTTTTTTTAAAAAGTCGTGTTGCCAAGGAAACCCCCAAATGTGGTAAGATTTCAGGATATTTTTGACCCCTCAACTGTGACCCAGTGTCAACTGGGTACCCACTTTGATGTCAAAATGACGTTAAACTGGGTACTTTGTGCAATTCGAGCAAAATGCGCGCAAGGTGTAATATATATTGTACAGTCTAGCGCGCAGCACAACTGCAGTGCGTGAAGCTGGGTACCCACTTTTACGTCATACCTCATACTCATTTTTTTTTTGTCAACTCTTGACTTTTTATGAGAAAATAAGCCAAAATGCATTGATTTCGATTGAAAATCATCAAATTTTTAATGTTATTCTTTGTAGAATTCTATTCTCGATCAAATATCAAATTTGTTTTACCATTGTGTAATCACTTTAACCCATTCGTGACAGGAATTATTTAAAGCCTTATTTGATCAGCTTTTATTCTTCGAAATGGCAACACCAACATTCTTATTTTATTGCTACATGTACATTTTTCTTATAAAATGTCATGTACCTGAAATGAATATAAATTGACAGAAATTATGACGAGAAGTCAAAAAGTTTCCAATTTGCAGGGGAAAACGGTGATATTGAACCTTCTATCACATTGCCAATTTAAGGATTTAAGTGCTTATTTTCCTTTATAAAAAAAATTCAGCATCAAACAACGAATATTGACGCGACCAAAATGTGCACAGTTTGTGTAGAATTTTTTGCTCTTTCTGCTCATGTATTTGGTATGATTTTTAGGGCTTTGCATCAAAAGATATTAGGCCAAACCACAAAATGTGGACCTCTGTCATGAATGGGTTAAAGAGAAGCTCGAGTTCTGGGAAAGGTAAAAAATAGTTTGTAAGCTTTCTCATTCTATCCATGTCAGTTCGAATGTATATTGTAGGAAAATGTCTCCTCGAAAGGATTGCTCTTATTGAAAATATGACAAGAAATTGAAAAATAGCTGAAAAGTTCAGGGTGAACATTCATGCCAGATTTGTGTGTAGTTCAGTAGACTCAATTATTCATGAAGGGCAAGTACCTTTTGGGGAAAGTAAGTGCATCAATTTGATAATCTTCAAATCTTACACTCGACGCCTGTGCTTATATACAACTAATCTAACTCTTTCAGTTGGTTTGAAACAGTTCCTTTCACATAAGATCACAATGACCAGGGCCCTCTTGCATAAAAAAAGTGCGATTAAACGCAATTAAAAAAATTAAACACAAGTTCCAAATACTCACTTCTGATTGATTGAAAATCAAGTTGCATTTAATTGTTTGAGTTGCGTTTAATCACAACTTTTATGCAAGAGGACCCTCAGAACTCCAGTGTATCTTTTAGCTTCAAATCATGGAAAATGTATGTAGGTGTTTTTATACACTCTTTGTCATCTAGGTGCTGGTTGTTGGCATTGCCAGGATGCAGTCAAGGGGGAAGGGGGGGGGGGTGGGGGGGGGGGAGGGGGGGGGGGAGGGCACTGCAGATTTGTGTGCTACAATTTAGCCCAGAGCTACTCTACTTCAACTCATAGAAAATATATGTACCTGTAGGTGTTTTCACACTCTCTCAGTCATGAAAAAAAAAAAAAAATGAGTGCCTGATGTAGAATAGCCAGGGACCTAGGAAAAAGGGGGGTGGGGGGGGGGGGGGGTAGGGAGAGGTAGGTTCTGTAATGCTGGCCCTTTTGCTCATTCTGCAAGGTGGATTAGATAATTTATAGGAGAAACCAATCCAGTAATAGTTTGAAAAGGGTTTTGCTGTCTGCTGTTTGTTCTGCATTCTGGTCTCCCTCCCCCTCCCTCTCTGTCGATGTCTCTTCTTTGCCATCCCTCTTTCCGCTATAGTCTGCCTGTTGTGCGTCACATATTTTCTTGATCTCTTTTTGTCTCTTTCTCTCGTACTAACCATTTTTCCACGTCCTCTCTCTCTCTCTTTATTACCTTCTTTGCCATTTTCTCCCACTATGTGCCTAGCTTTGCCGCTGCGTACATTTTCAGATACCATACTAATCTTTAAAGTTTGAAATAGATTTTCAGTAATATTTTGTGGTTAAGCTTTAATCCATTCCAATTAAATATGGAATATTTTTCAAACTACTGCTTATGTAAACCTATTACATTAGAGCCTCTTTCTCTTTTTCTCTCACTTTTTCTAACTAATCCTATAAATAAATCAGGCACACAATGAATTATCAACCCTTAGCCTACATGGGATCAGGTGGTCTATGTGTACCTTATGAAAATAAGAGAATAAATTAGTCCATGGGTTAAATATTTATTCCGATATCTAAATCAGCACAAAACCCCGTGACCTGGAGGTCCTTATATTATTGATGAGGCTAATGGGAAAAGGCCTGTAGAGACCATCTGTTGGTACAGACATTTATGAATTATCCATCGACATTGTCAATAATTTGTAGAATTTGGAAGGGAGAACCCATCTTGTCTGTCCCAAGGCTTGTTCACATATGCTTTAGTAAACGGTGGGAGCATTTCAGTTGGTTTTATTCATTTTGACATGAACTTAAATATGAACCATGAATCTAATTGCAACCCCTGTACAACAGTCAATTAGGCAATGGTAGAAAGAAATTCATTCATAAAAAAATGTTTTCAAAATGAGTAATACGAATTAAAATACTAATAATTGTATATCAAATTGAAAGATATTATGTCATCTATCAGGAAAATGAATGAACAAGCCATGATCATCAACAGATTATGAGCCATGCTTCGATGATCACAGAAACGTCTGAAAATAAGCATTATTGTGCATAATGGATCGTAACTATTCATGCATCGCAAGTTTGAAATATACATGCTGATCAAAGGCTGTACTTTTCTCTTTAATTTGATATACAATTCAGTAGATTTTATGATAACTAATTTAGGAATTTTCAACTTCCAGCATGGTTCTTCTCCTTTTATAGTGTGGTGTATGTGCAGTGTACAAGTAATTCTTTGATACACTGTATCTCATCTGTGTATGGTAAGATACACAAATATAAACCAGTCACATAACATGTGTCTCCCCCCCCCCCCCCCCCCCCCCCCCGTACACTGTGGGGGGTTTCTTGCAGCTTATGTGAACAAAGCCTTCATAGCAATGCAATGATTACTCGGTGCATTGTTTTCCCTTGTGTTTCGTGTGTGTCCTGTTTCATTGCCAACTGGAAATCAGATGTGGCCAGGATAAATAATAAATAGTTATAAAGCGCTTTGATTAATGATGTGAAAAAAAGTAGTTCGCTTATGCAAACAGTTCCCTTTTTTTTCAACGGTATGGTACAGCTTTCAGTCGTAATGATTATGATGAGAGAGAGAGAGAGAGAGAGAGAGAGAGAGAGAGGAGAGCAAAATGGATAGACTAAGAAAAAGCGTAAAATCCTAAGTACTATTAATACATAACTATGTTAAAATGTGCTCTCATTCTTATCAAAAGTATGTTTAAAGTTATTAAAGTTTAAATGGCGATGATTTGATGGAATATATTTACATTTATAGAGTTCATTTATCCATAATGGCAATGTTAATTTTGTGAAAGAATATGAGGTATTATCTTTCTCTCAATCTAAAACCCAGGTGCATTTGATATTTGTCCCGGCTCAAAGTTGGACATCTCTGAAATAATCAAAATAAATGAACAAATTAGATTTAATCAGGGAATTCAAGCCCGACCCTGACAAGCAGCTGCTGGTTTAGAATAATGGATTTTACAGGGAGTATTTTAGAAGTGACCAGTGGAAAACAGAGATTCCGGGGCAGAGGAACTGGAGCTTAAATGAATTAGATGGCAGATGTTTTAGGTATAAATCAAGGGAAACATTTATGGATGCATCTGTGTTTGGCAGGAGGTCAAGTTAAGCACAGAGAGTAATACCGTGTTCACACATTGACTCGGCTCAAGTGTTGAATCCTCAAGCAGGGTCGAACACTACAAAAAAGCCAACTGTGATCGTGTTTATACGAAAACAAAAAAGGCAAGTTCAACACGGCCCGCGGATCATGAACGGAAGAAGAATTGTGATGACTTGCCGAGTTCGCCCAATGACCTAGGCCCTAGGTCAGTGGGTTCGACACGGCTTTCTGTTTACATATGAAAAAATAGACGAGTCTGACTCGGCTCACGGATTGAAACCTATGATTTTGGTGGATCAAAAAAGCGGTGCTCAACATGGCTCGTGGGTCACATTGATCCTGTTTACATGACATAAAATTGCCATGTTCAGCACGGGTCGCGTGTCGAATCTCCGAGCCAAGTCACAGTGTAAACACGGTATAATTTGTTCCATGTTAACCTGTTCATAGTTAAATTTTCTCATCCCATTTGACTTGATACAGCAATGACTGCTATCTGTGAGGAATGGGTATCGTAATATATCAAAAGTAGTAATGATTTTATCATAAAATGTGAGAACAAATTTGAAACTTGAAAACTGGTAAAAAAACTAATTATTTCTCAGATAAAATTTTGTAGAAGGTAAACTGATTTGAACAGCTAAAAGTATTTCTTCTCTTTTCCTCCTATTTTTATTCAGATAAATATAGAGCAGTTTGCTCATTAGCTGGACCTCTTTTGTGCCTTTTTGAAAACATGTTTGTTATGAATGTGTTTTTATTCAAAGTTTTCAATAATGGATATCAATTACGACTTTTTGGGGGTCATTTAAAAGAAGCTTGTCTGATGTCAACATCAAAATAATTGGGGAAAACCTAAAAGTTGACTCTTACAGCAATTTAATGATGACTGTTCTTAGACACATGTATCAACATCTGTTAGCATAGAAGTTGTTAGTGTTTAATTTTTTGCTCTGCTTAGCAGAAATATAGAAATTTGCCTGGGCAAGTCCTCTCTTTCATTAAACAGTATGCCCAGGTTGACTGTGAAATTGTTAAGTACACACACAAAAAATCACACTTTGCTCTTTTCTGTATTCATGAACTCATTATTTATGGAATGGCAAAAAAGAGGTGAATGTTCAACTTTGCACTTCGCACTTTGCGCATCAGAAGTGTTTGCATCGTTCTCGTTAAGCCCAGGTGCATTCTGGAGGGGGGGGGGGGCTCCCCCCAAAATTGCTTAAGCCCCCCCCCCCATTTTTTTTCTTCTAACATTGCAGTCTGCCAAGCCACCAGTAGCCCCAAAGTTTTTGCTTTAGAACCATGTGGGGGGGGGGGGGGGGAGAGGGGGGAGGGGGGAGGGGGGAGGGGGTCATCAAGTGTCTTGTCAGTGACTTTTACTGACAAATTTGCTCTCAGCCAATCAGATGCAGGGATTTCAATAGCTTATAACAGTTGTCAGTAGAAATCAGTGACAAGACACTTCATGAAGTGCTCCCCTGGTTAAGCCGTCTCTGTTAGCAAGATTTGATGAAGAGGAAGCAACATGATACATAGAGACTGAAGAGATCAGCCAGACTTTGTGTTCTCTTTCAGAGCTGGAATGAGAGACGAGGATTGGAGGGGATAGTATTGGTTTAGACGGGGCATGAATCTTTGTAGTATCTGAGTGGGATAGCAGTACATTGGTTGTTAATGCACTGGCTGCTGGAACCGAATGGACCATGTGTAAAGTCTATGGGAATGGTGAATTGCCACTTGGTCTAATCCCACTTTGTGTAATGCTCGTTTGGTCTCATCCCAGGTGGTCAAAGACTAATCCCATTTCCTCTACAACCAGTTTGTGTAACCATTTGGTTTAATTGCCACTTAGTCCATTACCATTTCATCTAATTTCCACTTAGGCTATGCCCATTTCATCCAATATCCACTTGGTCTAACACCACTTAGTCTATCCGATTGGACGAATTGGTAATAGACCAAATAGTTGTTAGACGATGGGAAAAACTAAGTAGACAAAGTGGCAATAAGACCATTTGATCAATAGACAAAATGGCAGTTAGCCCAAGTGGGTATCAGACCAAATGCTGATTGGACCAAACAGCAATTAGATAAAAATGATAGTAGACCAAGCGGGTTTAGCCACGGCGGTGTTAGACGATCTGGCAATTAGACCAACTGCATATAAACCGAGGATAGTACAGGTTTAGACGGGACATGAATCTTGTTAGTATCTGAGTGGGATAGCAGAACGTTGGTTGTTAAAGAGGTACAGTGTCACCTTTAGGAGACGTTTTTGCAGTATCTGTTGTTTCAGAATGTTGCGCAGTACATATCATACATGAGCAGAAAGAGAAAAATGCACTGACAAATTTGAGCCCATTTCCATCGCTGTGTCAGGTGTGGCATTCTCGAATTAGAGCAGTTTAAGTGTAACTAATCATTAAACTCTTTAACTTGGCAACGCAGTGAATAATATATAATCACTATTTCTGTGTTCAAATTGGAGATTTCTGATTCAATTTTACAATTACATTTCATTTTGGTTTATGTTATATCCATATTTCTTGTTTTCAAGCTATGTAAACGTGGAAAAAAAAAAATTTTCATTGCCAATTTGAGGATTGAAGATGATTAATTTGGACCTCAAGAAAGCTCTGTACTGCTATGGGTTAACTCACTGGCTACTGGAACCAAACGGCCCACGTGTAAAGTCTGTGGGAATGTATGAGTTCCGTAACTAGCAGGTTAACTGTTGCCTGCCTGGCTACCAGCAGGGGTAAATTTGCCGTACGAGTACAACCTATAGTTATACACCTATTGTATAGTATGTATACACATTTTCCCTGGATGGGACATCGCATCTGTACGATTGTCAGGGCAGCGCATGGCTGCAATAACACATAACAGAGACAAAAAAATTGTGTGTGAACAGATTTACGATGTTGGTCCACATTTTTTTAGCCCACAGGAGGCACTGAAGATCATTTTGGTCTTGGTGGTTTTATTTTTGCCCCCTCATTATATCGTCCATTTACACAAAAAAAACCCCAAACAAACAAAAAACCCATGGGCATTTACTGCCGGAATTAGCAGGTGCAGATCTGAACAAGCCTTAAAGTGATTACACAATGGTAAAAAAAAATTTGATATATGATTGAGAATAGAATTCTAAGAAGAATAACATTAACAATTTGATGATTTTCAATCGAAATCAATGCATTTTGGCAAATTTTCTCACAAAAAGTCAAGAGTTGACAAAAAATTTGAGTATGAGTTATGATGTAAAAGTGGGTATTCAGCTTCGCGCATTGCAGTTGTGCTGCACGCTAGACTGTGCAATATGTATTATACCATGTGCGCATTTTGCTAGAATTGCATGACAAGGTAACCGCTTTGACGTCATTTTGATGTCATTATGGGTACCCAGTTAAAACTGGGAGACAGCTGAGGGGTCAAAAATATCCTGAAATCTTACCACATTTGGGGGTTTCCTTGGCAACACGACTTTTAAGAAAAATTTAAGCAGATGATTTTCTGCGGATGAAATCATGCTCTTTCAAATGAACCGACATTGTTTCAGCATTGGGTACCCCCTTCAATGGAATTCATGAAAATGGCACAAAACAGGTAGAAGATAGTACCGTGGCGGTAGAATGAATTAATTGGACCCTAGTCCTCTCAGCTATCAGCATTGCCTTTTAATTATTGACTGATCCTCAACTCACTGAAATGGTATTAGGAAGGTGCGGAGGAAAATTGCTATTAATAAATGAAAAAAGAAAATGGTTACATAAAAAGCTGAATAAGTTAATTGGCTTTGCTGTCTGGTATTAAAAATGTTCTATTTAAAGGTGCTGTAGATGTTATGACATTGTTGTGAATGTAATTGAAGTTTTTGCTGTCTAGTCTTAGAATTGTGTATTTAAAGCACTGTATTTGAAGTACTACGTTTTAATATCGTCTCATGGTTGAAATGCTTTCAGACGAGAGAGTTCTCGTATCGATATACGACATATGGATATACGATGTATGGATACAGGACGTTTTTTAGCGTCTGAATGCTCTTATATTGATACGTCGTTTCAACATACGATATATATCAAAACGATGGTTTGGGCATCGTTTCGTACGATTATCCTATATCCATACGATGTTAATTCAAGTCTGAATGCTCTCATATCTGTACGTCGTATAAGTAGGCGGGACATGTTTGCAACGCGCTTAGGGCCAAACCTCTACTCTACTATGAGTCCAGCACAATGCGCGCAACACAAACATGAAGCGCAAAGCCCGTGTGAAGTTCATACTGCGCAAGGGACTTGTACATATTCATGAGGTTCCCACGAAAGTTTGACTGAGCGCGAGGTACGTCTGAATGCTCCTATACAATTATCGGATAGCAGGGCGTTGCGTCTGAAAGGTCTCATATCAATACGTTGTATATCCATACGTCGTATGGATATACGATAAGTTGGTACGTCTGAAAGCGGGGTATGAATCTTAGAAAACAATAGCCCAGTTAAGTATTATGATGTAAAATGAATGTTCATCTACCCATTGCCTGCATGAGCCAGGTGGTTCATGTATTAAACCTATGGGGAATATGAAGTATTCAGTAGTTACCGGGTCAACAGAAAACTCACCAGTGATGTGTATAGTATTAACCCGTTCAACATGATTTGATTTTAGTATAACACACATTTTCCATACAATGTAGCTACCTTAGTTTTCTCGTGTATAGTATTCTACAGGTTAAGTTTTCTCTTCTTCAGACAGTGAAAATAAATATGAATAAAAAATATAAAGATCACAATCTTAGAGTTTTTTTGTCCTATAAATTCAGCGAAATACCATGAGATTTTCTACATCCATGCTGATGCTTTCATAAAATACAGCATTTTAGACTATATTATCACTTTATGCATTTTCAGGGTGTAAATTCTGTCACTGATTAGTTATCCATTTCATTAGACTACACAATAAATCATTAGATTATAAATGCCATTATAATAATTAAAGACTTAATGCATTTTTAGTCAAATTGTATTATATATTTTACATCTTTCCACAGCATTTTGGACCAACATATCGCCATATATTTTCATATAAGTTGAATACCACCTTTAATATAAGCAAAGTCACTGTATTTTTTGTCCTCCCTGGGGAATCTACGTTTGGAAATAAAACCTGCCACTTGATCTCTGTGATGAGAGAGTTTTGAATGAAGACTAATGACTTCATGCTGCGTCTCAGCTCAGTTGTGAAGGCGGTAGGGAACTCCTGTTGGCTTGCAGTGCATCTGTATACCGTAACGATTCCTAATGGAATTAGCAGACATGATTCTACCCCCTCCTTCTTTATGTTTGTATGTTTATGACAGATTTAAAGGTATTTTAGATATTTTCTTGGTTAAAAGGTTACTCTATCAACTTTCTTTAGTCCTATACTTTTGCTATTTGAGAAACCTGTGTTTATTTTTTTAAAAAGTTGAAATTTTGAATTAGCAGAGAGGAATTCAGCTTTTTTGCTCATTAGACATGTAGGTACAGTATTTTAGTGATGGACTCAAAAGAGTTTATAAGTGCTCCATCAAAGGAAATATTTATTGAAATATAAGATGCTGAGAAATGCAATGCCATGGAAAGGTGCATTTGGAATACAGCATTTGCCTTGCAAAAAGAAAATTTGAAAATTAAAAAAAAGGTTCTTTTGTTTTCTCTTCCCTTTGAATCAGATCAAGTCTAATCAAATGATGATAATTATTATGAATAATACGTACAATTATTTACCTTCACCGGTATCAATATGTTGATTATTTTCAGGGTCTTTATCATTCCAGTGTTCTGTTCATATCTTCATTAGATCGATGTTCACCTGATTGAAATAGAACCACCATTATTCAACTTATCCTCTTCCTCTTTATCACCATTCATATCATCATCAGCATCTTGGGATATTTCTTATTAGCATCATTACTATCGTATTCCTCCTCCTCTCCTTATCCCTCTTCTCTTGCTCATCATGACTGTTTTCATCAGTGCCACCATTACCACAAACACCAACACCAACCCACCATCACCACCACCACCACCATCATCACCATCAGCAACACCGTTATCATTCTCATCACAATCATCATCATCGTCATCACCACCATTATCATCATTACTATCATCGTCATCATCATCATCATCATCATCGTCATCATCATTATCATCAGTGCCATCATCATCGTCATCACCACCACCCAACACCATCACTATCATCATCAGCAGCAGCAGCAGCAGCAACACTATCATCACCATCATCAAAATCATCATTGTCATCAACTTCATCATCATCATCATCATCATCATCACCATCATCATCATCACCATCATCATCATCATCATCATCATCATCACCATCATCATCATCACCATCATCATCATCATCATCATCATCATCACCATCACCATCATCACCATCACCATCATCTCCCTTATTATTAAACTCGACCATCAACTCCAAAGGCAGTCAGTATTAGTATTCCTCTCATGCAAGCCCTCATAAAATACCCCATCAGTCAAATCATTGATACTCTTTCCTGACAGTGCACCCCCCCCCCTCCCAGTGTTAACACCAATGTGCCCTAGTGGGACCATTGGGGGTATCATTGTCATCATGGGCATGATCACCACCATCATTTTGATCACCATCGTCATCATCATCGTCGTCATCATCATAATCATCATCATCATCATCATTTTTATTTCCTATCGATTTTTATCATTATAATTATTTTCATTTCCATTAACTTCATGTGTGTTATGTGTATGTGTGAGTGTCTTGTGTCTCTGCATTGTATTCACACACTTAATAATGTTTGCATTCTTTTGATTCTTTTTGTTCTGTAATTTTCCAATTTTTTTCTCATTTTAAGGAATCTCTGCTCAGCAAGCACCTGCTTTTTAGGGGGTATCCTAACCATTTTATTGATAGTTATGTTCTTCATAATGTTATCTGTATTGTATGTATATATATTTATATGTATATATTTTTTCTATTTTTAAAGTGGTTGAATAAATGAAATGAAATGAAATGAAATCATAGCCATCATTATCACAGTCACCAACATCACGATCATCACCACCACCATCGTCATCACCTTTGGCATCAAGCCAAACGGCAGTCATTATTACCATCCCTCTCAGCCTTTATAAAATACCCCTAGTAAGCCATCAGTCACATCCACTGTGCTCTGTTCTGACAGTGCACCTCCCATTGCTAACACCAATATGCCTTAGTGGGACCATTGATGGCAAATGATGCAGCGAAAGCTGTTTCCTCCATGACTGCTGGACGTCTGTTATGAGCTTTCGTAATGAGAAGGAACATTAATTCCTGCCCGGCATTGTCAGCGTAATTGGATACATCTCTAAGCGCTCTGCCGTGACTGCTCTCTCTATCTCTTCCACACTTTCGTTCTATCTCTCATTCAGTCTCTCTTCCAGTCTCTCTTCACGTGTCTTGTTGACTAGTATTCCCTTCTTCAGTACTCTCTTTCTTTCTCTTGGAATAATGTCTCATTCACTTTCTTGTTCAGTCTATATTTATATCTGCTCTGTTCTATTCTCTCATTCAGTCTTTCTTATCTATCTGCTATACCCTGCAGAGAGAGAGAGAGAAGGAGAGAAAGAGAGGAAAGGGGGAAGAGATGGAGAGAGGCAAAGGGAGAGAGAAGGCAAACGAAAGAGAGAGTTTGGGGAGAGATAAAGAGGGAGAGAGAGATAGGGAGAGGAGAAAAAGGGGAGAGGGAGACACGCAGGAGAGAGAGAGAGAGAGTAAGAAAGGAGGATGCACAGGAGAGAAGAGAGAAGAGGAGACGAGGAGATGGAGAGAAAAGAGGAGAAAGGTAGGGCAAGAGAGAGAGAGAGAGACAAAGAGAGAAATTGGGAGCAGGAGAGAGAGAGAGAGAGAGAGAGAGAGAAGGAGGGAAAGAGAGATCTAAGGTGAAAAACATAAAGCAAACTATGTTTCAGGTGCAGTGATGGATGACTGCTACATGTAAGTGTTTAAATATGAATTCATGTTCCATCTGCCCATGTGGTATACTAAACTCCGGCCTCCGAGCCATCCCCAGGGAAAACCCCTAAATTCGTCCCACTACCCATGGCGTAGTCGAAGATCAGACATGAATAAAATAAATTTCATGAAATGTAACATCCATTCCTAGAAGCTGAGAAATCGATCAGAATGTACATGTAACATGAATGTTTGAAAAGTCAATAATGACCTTAGGTGCATGGATGAGATGAGCATGTACTATTCGATAAAAAGGGCAAACAAGGGAAAGTGATACATGTAGCAATTATTCAAATACGTGTAAATTAAAAAAGGAGGTATAATGTGCTCAAGTATAGGTGAGTGACTTTGAGTGGGTGTCTGATATGGTGATTTGTGTTCTGTTCAATTTGTTGTAAGCACTTTGGGCCTCATGGGAAAAGTGCAGTATAAGTAATAATAATAATAATAATAATAATAATAATAATAATAATAATAATAATAATAATAATAATGATGATGATAATAATGATAATAATAATAATGATAATGATAATAATGATAACAATGATAATAATGATAATAATGATGATGATAATGATAATGATAATAATGTAATCATAATAATGATGATGATAATAATAATGATAATGATAATAATAATGATGATAATAATAATAGTGATAATAATAATGATAATGATAATAATAATAATAATAATGATGATGATAATAATAATGATGATAATAATGATAATGATAATAATGATAATAATGATAATAAAAATAATAATAAAGAGAGAGATGGGGAATAAAATGGGAAAAATTGTTCAATTACCAAAAAAAAAAAAAAAGAAGATATTAAGAGAATCTATTTATAAAAAGGGTGAAAAATTACAATGACTGAGATACCATCATTTGGAAGAGTTTAAGAGCGCCCTTCCAAAAATACAATAACTTAAAGAAAAAACATTGTTTTTTTTTAAAGTTAAACATAAGTTTAAAGTTAAACATATCTATTTTTCAGACATACATTTATTTTCAATCCATTTATATGGGCTTATACCATTATTCTTGTGCTACTGACCACTGCAATAAACATGTTATATAATCATTCTTTGAGACAAAAGAATGTAAGCCAAGTTATTGAAATACCAACAAATTTTCACTTTGTCTTAAACATTTGCAAATGATGGTATAACAGTTAGGAGAATAGGATGGAAAATTAATGTTCGTTTTTAATTTTCTATTTGTTTTATTTCATTTTATTTCATTCCCAGGAAAAGAAAAAAAAAACAGTATATGAAAATTACAATCATCAAAGAAAAGGAAAGGAAAATGAAAATGTCAACTAATACCCATGAATTACCAAAAGAATACAAGTTTTTGTAAGGCTCTTCTCATTAGTTGAAGTTTAGAAAATACATATCAGTTGGTTAGGTAAAAAATAAAGACATGAAAATTGAAAAGCACAAAATTTTCATTCTATCTCCCCATTTCTCTCCTTCCCTCCATCCCTCTTCCATTCGCCTCTCTTTTCTCTCACTCTCTGTGAGAGATCACATTGACATAGTAAAGTGATGTATCCAATTTGGAAGCCTTTATTGAAGATATGAATCATTAATTTTCACATTAGTGCACACAGAACAAAGAACTGCATCAGGAAAACATGGGGAAAAACCCTTTTATAAAGGCGTCCAGTAACTCTGTCTCCGTGGAGGCTTTATTGATTGATGTTTAACAGTTACTCAATGGCTTTAAAGCTTTTCAAATGGTAAGCTGCCCGAAGAGGAAAACTGCTTCAACCTGTTAAATACTATGCCCAAGATAACTGGGGCTGGGATGTATGGAAAGTGTGTGTTAGACCAAATTCAAATCAGGCTTAACGGCTTAACCCACAGAAGTACAGACCTTTTCAGAGGTCTAAATTAATCATCTTTAATCCTCAAATTGGCAACAACTATTGTTTTTGCCACTCTTACATAGTTTGAAAAAAAAATATATAGATATAACATGAACCCAAATGAATTATGATTGTCAAATTTAAGCGGGAAATGTCAATTTGAACACGGAACTATGGATTATATAATATTCACTGCGTGGCCAATTTAAAGACTTTAATGATTAGTTACATTTAAGCTGCTCTAATTCGAAAATGCAGCATCATACTACACTGAAAATGGACTCAAAATTTTCAGCAAATTTGTCTCATTTTACTCATGTATAATGTGTCATGCCCAGCATTCTGGACCGGCAGATAACTGCCAAAGCGTCTCCTAAAGGAGACACTGTACGTCTATGGGTTAAGAAAACAAAAGCAAGCAAACAAAACCAACCAAACAAGCAAAAGCCTGTAGCGAAATAAAATTACATCAGTGGATTGTCTTTTGTGTTTCTTTAGCTAATCAAACACAAGTGGGTGAACTACCCTTCAAAATATTTGCTCCTTTCCGGCTACATGTTTCACCTTTACTTGTCCTTCATTTACCCGTAAAATGGTTTTTATTTTGCCTCATTGGGTCTTTGGGGCAGTTTATCACGTCACATGTAAACAGGGTTTAATGACGCATGCAATGAAGCTGTTATGGAAACTAGGTATCAGATGTTTGTGTTTTGTTTTCCTTCACATGTATTATTAAAGGCATTGGCTAACATTGTTATGATTTAAAAAAAATCTCATTTTGTTACTTAAAAATGGGATAAACATTAGGGTTATAGTGTAAAAATACCAGTGTGAAAGTTTCAGAGCATAATATCCACGGGAAGTATTTTTAAATATTAGAAATGTGAACCAATGTTTGAAAAATATACGAGGGTCGGTTGCATAGACCCAACGTAAGGAGTGCGCATGCGCACATGACTCAACGGACCGCACTGTGTGTATTGACGTATCACGCGGCGGAAGGCAAGGAACGGTATTTTTTAATTCGTCCAAACGGTCCTCTTAGTTCAGTGTCTCTCGAGACAAAAGCTAATAAAATCGCGGTTTGCGTCTAATTTACAGCTTTTCCTTCCAAATTATGATTGGTTTCAGGGTTTTTGAGTATAAATACAAGTACTCATACACATGTTTCATCTTAGTTTGAGAATTTTTAAAATCAGCTGCTCACAAAGTTAGCCAATGCCTTTAACTAAAAGCAGTACTTAAGGTCTATCAGCTTTGTCTCCTATATTTATGAATAGATACTAATTATTTGTATCTTTACCCTTTTGTACTTAGTTGAATAAAATCACAGTGTATAAAGCTGTTTGGTTTGGATGTTGTATTTGATTTGTTTTTGTATTTCAACCATAACTGGGGAGCTTCACGTTTGCCTTACAATAGTTGATGTATGCACTGATATAATAACAATACACCTGACTTGTGACATAACCCGTTGAATCATATTTTGTTCTTATTTTGGAAGCCCCCCCATTAGTGCCGACACATAAGTTACAGTGTTTTAAAACTGAATAGACCTATAGTAAATAAGCCATTTGAATGGAAATTGCAGAATTCAACAAAAATTGATGATTCTTTGCAATTGAAGCAATTTTAGATGCAGCAAAGGATTGCCAGTTTACAGTTTAGAAACTATTGAATATTTACTTATTGTCAGTAAGTTCACTTCCGAATTCTCCATTCTGTCACTCTCATTTGCTATACAGTACACAGGAACCACCCAGTTCAAGTATACTATAGCCAGTGGGTTAAAGTCGCTCAGTCGTGGGCTTTCATGGGGAATTTGACACCATGGGTGCTTACCCAGTAACAGGTGTTGTCCATCACTATGAGTTTTATGACCAACAGACCTTATGTAATGCTCTGTATATTCCGCCCTTTGCCCCAAATGGCAAAGTCATTATCTCACTTTCCCTGGCCCGAGAATGCCCGAAGCAGGCCGAAGAATGTTTATGGTGGGACAGCTTGTTTTGCTGTGCTCCAGAAATGTAGCTCTGTTACAGGTATTTCCAGTGCTTTTCACAAAGTCTGGTGTCAGCAAATTATGATCCACTCCCCATGAAAGCCCACGACTGAAGGTCTTTAATTGTTCTTAATGATGCTATTTTGTTCTTGAACCCCCCCCCCCAAAAAAAAAAAAACACTTTTCTTACCATGACTTTTGACTAAAGATAGTAATGATAATTGGAGGATTTGTCAATGGTCATGTTGAGAATTTTTCATTTTCATAATGGGATGAAATGAATGTATGAAAGTCAGTTGTTGTACTAGACACGTTTTATAAAATCACACCCATGATTTCAAACATCTTGTTGAGTTCCTTCCCTTGTTAGAGGTCTTTCCATTCTACTTTAACATACTATGGAGATTTAAGCAGTGAAAAACAGACCGGTGCAGGAGCTGGTTCTCTGAACTTTTCATCACCCCTATATACCCCTTCCTCCCAATTTTAATTCCATGCTCGCATCTGGATGTTATCATGGTTGTACCGTACAGGTGCGACTGATTACCGCCCTGTGCCAGTTTTTTTCATTCAGGATGACATTTAGATATGGAGATGGGCGGGGGAGTCCACGGATCCTGAGAAAAATAAAATCGTGTCTTGTCTATGCTCATGCTGTTGCATTGGAATTTGAAGAAAAAAAAATTGGACAGGTTGATTATGCTATGCATAAGATTTATTTTGTATTCAAGTGGGTTTTGGAAAGAAGATAGCAATTTAATTGAATCTTACTGGAAAGTGCATACATGTTAACACTATATGCAAAAAGTGTAGAAGTGATGGTTGTGATTTTGCATCATTATTGTTGCTGCTATTAAAGTTTTAGGCTGCAAATTTGATGGACTCTAACAGTAAACTTTTTTTTTTTTTTTTTTTGGGGGGGGGGGCATTTACATTTAAAGTAAAAAATTTAAAAATCCTGGTTGGAACATTAGAACACATAATACATGTTTTCCTGTTTACTTTTGTATTATTTACACAATGCAAGCGAGACAATTTTGTATTCATTGAGTTAATCACATTCAACATTACACTTTCATTCAACATTTTAATTTTCTTAATCTTGCTCTCTTTTACTAAATGCTGTCCTTCCGATGTGGTTGGAAAATCTTATTGCAATAATATAGGTTGTCTTTTTTTGTGGTAAAATGTAGGAGAAAATAAACACATTTTAATCCATTAGGAAAATGAAAAAAAGTAAATTAATTTAGTCTTGTTTGAAGAGGTTCCTGTTATATTTCCACAGATTTTGTAGCAAATGTTGAAAATGAATGTCCAGCACTGATTTCCCAGTGGGTTTGGAACCGTTTGTGTTGCATAGCTATTTCAGAAATTCAAAGAGTTTAGATTTGTTGTTAAAGGTGTGTTCATACATGCCCCAGAATGTTGCCTTAACCCATCCTTGTAAAGAGCTTTCTTACGGTCTAACTTAATCATGCAAAATCAGCGTCCACTCCTCAAAATGGCAACAATTATCATTTTCCACTCTTGGTTTGAAAGTAAAAATGGATATGACATAAACCAGAATGAATTAAGATGGCAAGATCAGATAAAAAAATTGCCAATTTGCACATGGACATAGTGATTT